>JAVQJZ010094446.1:0-11551 GCA_036025355.1 Leiopotherapon unicolor
AGCGAGGGATTATCACATTAAAAGCTGTGTAGCTGTGTAGACTTTAATAAATATAATTGAATAAAATGAAGGATGACCAGAGTGTTTTTAATGCATCTATTTCTTTTTAAATATAAACAGTTAAATATTCAAACTGTAATAACTGTGATGTTTGAATTAAAAATGTACAGTTTATTAAACGTGTCTCTCGTCGTCCAGCAGGGGGCGCTCTCACAGTCTTCACTAAACAAAACGCATGAAAGTGGCGAAGAAGCAAACTGCATATTTCTTTAGTTTGAATGTGAACAAACAGTATTTTCTTCATTTTGGGACGTGTGGGCTGTGATGAGAAACAAAAAACAGGATGTGATGTCATCGGCACAGGTGTCGCCCTTTAGACGACGCCCAGCAGTGATGTCATCGGGTGCCGAAGCTCACCTGTACATCACTCACAGGTGAGACGTTAAACTGCAGGTCGGCGACATTTCAACACTTCAGTCTTTATCCGACATCAGCTGACAGGAAAACATCCAATTTATTTATTTTTATAAACAAAAGATCTCAGAAACATTTAAATGTAAAATACAGTTTTTGTGTTTTTCTCCTGTTTTTGTGTTTGTTGTGTGTGTGTGTTTTTTTTAACTGTGTTCATAAGTGTGTGTTTAATAGCGTGTGCACTTTTGTGTGTGTGTGTGGTGTGAGTGTGTGTTGAACAAAGAGCTGTTGGCTTCAGTGACCCTGAATATCAATGCGAGGCGAACATGTGGTTACTGCTGCCGATCGATACGCACACACACACACACACACACACACACACACACACACACACACTCTGAGTTCAGTCTTTCTCTTCAGTCTTTCTTCATCCAATAATTTCTTCTTCACTTTTTATTTTCATGTTTTTTTTTCTTTCTTTCTTCCTTTTAACATCCGAACGTCCTGCAGTTTCTTTCTCTCGGGATTTAAATGAAGTAAAGTTTGACTCTCTGACCTAAAAGATCAACTTACTCTCCACTTTATATAAATATATGTTTGTGTGTGAGTGTGTGAGAATGTGTGTGTGTTTCCTATATTACTTTTAGAGAAAGAGAGGAAAAAAAGAAAAAGTGTAAAGAACGAAAAATACTTTTAAAAGTAGGAACAGAGCAGAGAGACAAAAAGGGTGAAAGGGACAGAAGAAAAGAGAAGAAGAAGAAAATGAACCAGAGCAGATTAAGTGGAAGGAACAAGACACACACACACACACACACACACACACACACACACTTTGGCCGGGTGAAACTGTGATGGATTTCAGTTATTAGCCAATCAGAAAGATGGATGGCGCCGCGCTCCGTCCAATCAACATCATCATCTAGATCCAGTTAGCAGATAGCGCCTCGCTGCTAATCAACTTATTAAAGTTCCTGATAATATCGCGGAATAATCTCACACACACACACACACACACACACACACACACTGACTGAGGGAAGTCGATAAAATCACTTGAGGCGAGGCCGAGCGCAGAGGTAAGTAGTGACGCTGGAGGTCATTAATATTATTTAACACCTGCAGGCACAAACACTAATGAAGAAGAAAAACTGGACCTCTGGCTTCCTGCTGCCTCGAGAGTGTGTGTGTGTGTGTGTGTGTGTGTGTGCATCTCATTGTTCTGTTTGTGTGTTTTTGCATTCGTTTGGATACGAGGTTCTCACAGGACAAACGTGTGATGATCTTATAGACCATGATGCATTGCTGCAGATGAAACCAGCCAACAGGACATGAAGTCGTTGAAATGAAGCTGAAACATGAAGAGCTGTAAAGAGAGAAACACTTTACTGACACAGGCGGGCTTTTATTTTGATAGTACGCGCGATAAATAAAAACTGTTTAACTCGTTGACCTGATGGCGGCGCTTCATGAAAAGTCGGAGGATCGTCACCATGGCGACAGAGTTCGTTTGATTAGCTGGTCGAGCTCGTTAACTCTGGTTTCCATGGAGACGGTTGTTATTAGGATTAATTAATGTTGGTTTCAGCGGAGAATATTTTATTATTACATATTAATGTGTTTTTATTTCAGTGGAGTTTCTGATGCCACTTGATGAGAGATAAACCTTCATTTAGAGGTCTGAAAATTGTATAGTAAATAGGTGATGATGACCACATAACATGTTCGTAATGTCTTTGAAAATACTCCAACAATTAAGAATTATATTCTGAAACAAAGATCTGCTCATTTGTTTTCTACGTTAGCAGAAAAATGACAGGAAGTTTAACTTTTTGCTCTGTACGTTGCACGATAAGTGAACAAATGAGTGAACTGCGGACGCTCTTTGTGTTCAGGAGAATCCAATAAAGACTTTTATCACAGTATTTTTCTTCAACAGAGAGATAACGAGATCTATAATCAGATTTTCAAACATATTAATGATGTAGGAGTGTCCAAAGTCCAATAATAATAATAATGTTGGTCATTATTTGTCTTTAGATACAGAACTGTAAAATTTATAATCCTTATCAGACGGTTGTCTTCATTTTAAAAGTTTAAAAGTTTAAAAGAGAAAAATTTATTTTTATCTTGAATGTTTTTTGGTTTTTTTACCTTTGTTTTGTATAATAGTGAGATTTAAATTAATCATCGTTTTAGTCATTAAGAGAAAAACAGAGTACCTCACACACCGGCGGGGTCAGAGGTCAGAGGTCGGCCTGGAGCTTCATTTCATTGGACGAAGGAGACGCTGCCGGGATCGAACCTGCGACACGCAGCTTCAGAGACACCTGCAGAACAGAGAGCAGCTTTTATTTCCTGTATTTTCTTTCTTTGCTTTAAAGTCGAACAGTTCACGCCGCGTCATCAGAACAGACGGGCTGCAGGTAAACAGGAAAAAGGTGAAAACAGCTCTCCTGCTCGTTAAAGCGACTGATCGAGTATCAATCCCCGTTCGATGCGTTCGGGTCTGCAGTTTCTCCTGCTGAACGTCTCAGCTGCTTTAAGTGTTTTTCAAAGTCTGAATCGAACCCTGAAAAGCGGCCGCAGGGAGGAAAAGACTTTCAACAGTTAAATTTGACCACGAGTCAGTGATTCAATGTAGAAATGTTAATGTGAAGAAACAAAGATTGTTTGTTTTCTTCTGTTTTACAAAGAAAAAAAAGCCAAAAAATTAAAATCTCATTTTCTTTCTTTCTTTATTTGTTTCATCTGTTTCCACCAGTTTTTAGCTGTTTGACGTCCAAACAGCGAAACACTACAGCTTCATCTGATCTTATCTCCTCTCAGGTCTGATTGAACAGCGCGCACACACACACACACACACACACACACACACACACACACACACACTCACACACACTCTCTCTCTCTCTCAGCCTGTGATGGAGGAGGGTTTGATGTGTGTGGAGGACAGAAAGGACTGACGGCTGACAGACATCACAAAGGAAAAATGAGTGTCACATTACTGTCACACACCTAAACCTCTGAGTGTGTGTGTGTGTGTGTGTGTGAGGCAGTGATGCCGGGGGGGGTCAGGGTCTCGGTGTGACCCCTGTGTGGGATCGATAGCCGGGCCATCAGAGCTGACAGATGGCAAACCTGAGTCCGACTCCAGCAGAGATTTTCTTCCACATCCTGCTGCTGACAGACAGCGAACGCACCGCGAAGCCCCGCCCACCTCCGGCGCACCTGTCAGAGTCACCTGAGACGGACGGACGGAGGTCAGAGCTGATTTCAGAGCAGCAGAAATCACCTTTTCTATTTCTGTGGATCATCACAAGATCTCTTTTGTCCTTCAAAGACAGAATAATGTTGAGTTCGTATTAAAGATAACAGACCTGCTTTAAAGTGTCAGGAGGAAACATGAGGTGTGATTTGGATTAAAAAATCAAATTAATTTAGACTTTTACAGAGATAATACACTTTAAACAGGTGAGTGTTGTTCTCATTGGCTGCTAAACCATTTTTATGTGTATTAAATGTGTTGAAAATCACGTGTATTTGGACTTCATGGTGGAGAATAAAAGACAATAAAACAGACAAACCTGATGAATAATTTAAGGACACATTATGTCAGGTTATGTCAGGTAGTTATATTTCACCACAACATAAACAATATAAACAAATTTGACCCTCTTATCATCACATGAGAGATGTGGAGAGACGCTGAACTTTCAGAGGTGATGTTTATCGATTAAAAAGGTCTCTATTAGGAATATTATCTGAGTTGTGTGTTAATTTATGTTGCTGATTTGGAGATTACAGACTTATTTAAAGTGATAACAAATGAAATCATAATGTGTTACTTGCTGGATGATATTAATCTGTCTAAATTGAGAAGATAACATTTAAATGACGTATTTCGGCTTGTTTTTATTCCCTCCCGACTCCAGATTTACGGCCTTCGCTCGTTATCGGCTCTTTCGCCGTCCGATCAGCTGTCGGCTCAGTTTTTCAGTCCGAGCTGCTTCTGAAGAAAACTAAAGACAAATACGAGCAAAACCGACCCTTCAGGCTGAGATATACAGCCCCTGACCACCACACACACACAAACACACACACACACACACACACACACAGGATGGAGTGTGCTGCTCTTGATGTGTGAGGCTCATTAACACCATTGTCTCTATAAGGAATGGTGGACACAACAACAACAACAGCGGAAACGACAGCCACATCCATCCTGTCGGAGGATTTACGCCACGACCTCGGCCTTATTTTTAACTTTTGGCCAGCTGCACAGTCTGCTCGCATTTTAGCCGCCTTAACAAATCCTCCTTTTCTTTCTTTCTTTGTATAGTCGACAGATTCGACGTTGCTCCCATTTCAAAACAGAATTTGGAGAAATTCTTCATTTTAACTATTTTTATCAGGTAATAATGACAAAACAAGATCTTTATACTCTAAACTACTTTGAGGTACTTTTACTTTCCTTGAGTATTTTCATTTCACTGTTTACTTATTTCCTACTTCAAATATTTAATAAACTGTGTATTTCTACCCAGAAGCATATAAAGTCATTAAATGAGTGACGAGCACATTGATGTATTATGATCATTATTAATATTATTATTGGTAGTAGTGGTCATACTGAATATTATAAATCTCTAACATCATATATAATTCTGAAAAGGGACATTTTTGTATAATAACAGTTTTATTTTCATATTTTGTTGCATTTCCTTTAATATACTCCAATATATGACTTATTTAATACACTTGAATACTTTAATATTTAATATTTTGAATGCAGAGCTGCAAAAACTGCAGTTTCTTTCTTCTGCTCGAGTTAAAAAACCTTTCTCCTCTGCAGGACTCGCTGACAGACACTGTGATTTAATAAACTTCCTGTTTGGTTTGAACGTCGTATTTTTTGCACTTCTATCAGTAATAATAACCCGGCGCTCGCCAAGTTAATATCTGAGCTGCGGAAACACGGCGGAGAGACGTTTTTATCTAAACCACTTTATTTGGAGGTCAAAGTGAAAGCGGTAATAATCCGTCATCGCGCAGGAAACTGAGAGAGCGAGCTGCAGTTTGTTCAGCAGGTCGAAGGTTTGACTGACCGGTTTTATGATTTAAAACATCAGAAATCAAACTTCACACGAGCTGCTGCTGAGCAATAAAACAATCCAGTTTTAGAGTCAACACAAATATGCGACTTTAAATCTCTGCAGTGGTTAAATGTGACCTGATGTTTCCGTGAAAAAGAGAAAAGAAATGTGATGTTGATACATATAACAAGTCAATCCAATAATTTACATACTAACTTACTAACTTAACTAATAAAATAACACTTGTAGTAAATAAAGATGGACGACATGGCAGCCCCACAATGAAGCTAAATCATCTGATCGCCCCCTGCTGGTTGGTTGCAGTACAGCTCATAAGCCCCGCCCCCTCCATGTTAGCAGATGGGACCAAATAAAGAAATCAAACATAAAAAGATGGGTTTGTGTTTTGTCTTTTCACATGGGTCTGATATTTGTTCAAGTGTTTCTGATCTGTTATCGGTTTAATGAGTTATTGGATGTTATTAAAGGGGGCGTGGCCTCGTGATTGACAGCTGTCAGTCAGTGAAGTAATCATGGAGACGCCTGCAAGTTTTGTACATAGAAACGAGAGGAGACGTAACTTTAACTTTAACAGGTGGTTGTTAGCTAACAGTAACTAATAATTGAAAATAAATGATTAAATGACAATGCCGCCCATATTGGAGATATTTCTCTCTTTTTGGGAGTAAGTAGAGATGTATTATAATATTATAATACTAATACGTACATACATCTTGAAATATGACATTTTCAGAGCCTCTAAAATTTTAACTGGAACGATGTGATTTCTGAAGTTAGCAGAGAAGAAACACGACAACGAAATTGAGTTTTTCAGTCGTTCATCAACATTTAAAGTCCCAAACGTGTGGTTGTGCGTTGGACTGAAGCTGCTCGACTGACTTCAAAACACACTTTCTCACACAAACACACACACACACACACACACAGAAACCCAGAACAGTTACAGTAATGGATATTCAATACATCGACGCTCTGCAGCATCAAACCTTCTTATCTGGAGAGTCGGACTGAGCGCGCTCAGTGTCTCCCGCCGGCTCCAGACCGTCTAATGATGACCCCCGACACGCTCCACTGAGGGGTCAGAGGTCAGAGGTCAACATCACAGACAGAGAGGGGAGAGTGTGTGTGTGTGAAATTTAATAAAACCCAACTGAAGGTTTTTAGTGGTCTCAAACACAGCGCCACCTGCAGGAGCTTCATCATCATCCAAATTACAGGATAATGTCCTTTTTCTAAAAAATGAAAATAAATTTTTTTTTCTTCAGTATTAAAAATATCCAGATATTCACCATGAAGATGGTCTGATGACTTCAGGCTGTTTCCTTCGTGTTTGGTCTCATTTGTTGGTGAAAAAGCGACGACACACTCCGACCATACGAGACCACGTTTGTGACGGATGAAGGTCACAGTTCATCTTCATCTTCATCTAAAACACTGGAGACACTGTAAAACTCCAAAATGTAAAGAAGAAAAACAACATGAGTGGAATATTTTTCATAAATATGAATTTTTCAATGTTTTTCTTGGATATTTCATGCTCTCTTCTGTCCATTCATGCACACATATTTGCTGTTGGATGAAATTTTTTGGACATTCAGGCAAAAAACAAAACAATTTCACATTTCATAAAATGTTTTTTTTTATCAGAAACTGTCATTTTTATCTCACAGATGCACATTTAAGGGATTTCATTGTTCAATAATCTTAAAATGTCTGCTTGTTAAAAATGTGCAGATTCTGCTCAACCAAGGTGAAGAAAAGGAAGAAAAGACTCTTCTTCTCTCCGTCTCTCTTCAACTCCCTCGTCTCCCACCCTCATAAAAAATACTCCCTCTGTCTCCTCCATCTTTCCTCCCTCCCAGACTTTGCTGGCTCTAAAAATAATTCTGGGTTTCTCCCCCCCCCCCATCCTTAACCTCGTGCTGGTCTGCAGCTGATCTTCCTCGGCCGGACCCTCAGGTACCGGGCTAACCGGACGCCGAGGCCGAGGCATGCATCACTGTCAGGCTAAATGTGGAATCAGCATTTCTGAGCCCCCCCAAACCCGGCCGGGCCTAACCCTTACCTGGTCAGTCCGGGGGAGGCGCCGCGGCCCCTCAAGGCTCCGCACCGCCCCCGTATCGATTTCTTTCTTTTACGGCACAAACAAAGAGACTTTCTCTGTTACATGATACATCATAATCACGTCATTTGTAGCTTTGAGTCCGCAGATGTGCAGGAAGCAGGCCAGAGAGAGAGAGAGAGAGAGAGAGAGAGAGAGAGAGAGAGAGAGAGAGAGAGAGAGAGAGAGACCCAGATAAAGAGGTCCGACCTGTCTGCAGCTAAAAAACTAATTGCAGCGTCTGAATTTCTGCTCCATTTCTCTGAGAGTAAATTTATAGTCTCGGAGTTTAAGATCGAGTTTCTTTCGCGGCTTTCTCGACTAAAAAAAACTTCAATATTATTCAACAATGTTAATTTATTAATTACACTCAACACTTAATTGATTTAAGTGTTAACTGAGAGGAGAAATGAAAGCGATCCTCATGATTCGATTATTAATCGATTCTTGATCGTCTCAGTTTCAGATTTCTATCCATGCTTTATTTTTCTCCTTCGTTTTTTAAAAAATCCACAGTGGTTTGATTTCTTTTGTCTCTTGCAGCTGTTCTGACATCTTGTCAGTTTTAAAATGGAAACACGGTGACTTGTTCTACGAAGCAGCACCAAACTCCAGAAAACTGATCTGATGATCGATTATAGACTTTAATGATCGATGAGGAATCATTTCACAAAACATCGAGATATTTTCACACTCAAATCGAGATCATGTTATCACCGTGAGTTTGTTCACATCTGAAAATGAATTAATAGCATTGCTTTAAACTCCTGCTGTTGTCTGATTAAATGTCCTGAAAGATGCAGCTCAGAGACTTTCAGGACTTCGTGAAGCTCCGTCCAAACTTTATTTCGATGTTTCAGCAGCACTTTGGACTTTCTGGGAGACGGCTGCTTCACAAACACTCATCGGGCTGTGAACCAGAGACTGTTTTGGGAAGCGGATCAGAAACTATTGGGACGAGTCGCTCTGGATGGTGCATGTTTGTGTGCATTAAGAGCTTTAAGTGGTCCTGTGAGACTGCACAGGGCCACCGCGGGGAAACGTTATCAGTCATAAAGCCATAAAAGCAAAGCAGCAAACAAAAGCCAGGGATGCTCTGGTCAGTCCTGATTAAGATGCTGTATTTTAGTAGAAAAAACACTTTTATCAGCAGCTTCAGTTAAAAAAAAACAAAACATGATGGAGGCAAAATGTTTAAAATTCTTTCCGAGGATCTTTTACTTCACCCTGAAGAATTTGGCCGTGTGAAAATATCCTGAGAACAATTTTATGTCTGTTTTTTCTTTTTTTTTTGGGTACTAAGTTGTTTTAATGCATAGCACAAATACATGACTGCATACCAGGAGAAACACACACACACTCACACACACACACACACACACACACACACACATACACACGGCGGCGGTGGTTGGGACGTCTTCTGGCCGCTGTGTCATGCTCAGGAATATGATGGATGGTTTCCAAACAAAAAACGAGTTTGAGGAGCGAGCGGCGGAGAGACTACGAGCCGATGATGGATGGATCAGTCAGCTACGTCGCCTCGCTACAGCACACAGCACTCACAACACGAACCGTCATGCCACCCAAAAAAATGAGAGAAAACCAGGAAACACCCCCCTACACACACACACAGATGGCAAAATTACCTCACATGGACTTTTTAAAATACACAAACTCGGACTCCTCTGCGTGGCGTGTTTACTGTACAGCAGCAAGCGTGAAAATTTAATTTCCGTTTGGGGGGAAGAAACCAAAAAAAGCCCAGAAAGCATTAACGTTGAGCTTTTACATCCGTGTTTACAGTAAAATATATGAACTCCTGAGGGGGTCAGACCGCATGCTGCTCTGCAAACTGACCTTTAATGGAGGGGGGGGGTTACTGCTGCTACAGCTTCACTCCTTAGAAAAACATTCATTTCAGTCACGGTTCAATTTAACGCTCATCAGTTAGAAATTATATCAGCAAGTGGAGCATGAAAGTTCATCCTTAATTTAAGGTCCAGTTACTGACGGTTGTCAAGACAACTGAACTAATTACATCTCCTGATTATCGTGGGATGTAGTTAAAAGAATAATGTGTCATAAAATGTTTAAAAATTGATCTTTAAATGGTTTGAAATGTGATGAACTGTAAAATAATGTGCAGTCTAATTACAATAAATAATTTAATAACTGATGAATCAGTCTGAAATTGTGTTTTATTGAATCCGACACATTTTCTTTCATATATCTGTGAAATCAGACGTGGAGCTTTAATCTGACAAAACCTCGTTGTTCTTCATTGATCTCTGCGGGGAAATCTCTGTCCTCCTCCACACAGAGGTCAGAGGTCAAGATCATGGCTTCAGCTCAGTGTTTCCACCAAAGGAGAAAAAAAAAAGAAGAAGAGACGCTGGTACTTAATTTTCAGTTTTTCAGTTCAGTGGCAGCAGCTGTCAGCGACAATAACACGCGTGTTACATCTCCGGTTTCTTCAAGTCATTTTATGTGAATTACACGTCAACCTTCTGTGCTTTCCAGCGCTAAAAATAAAGTCAAATCATTTGTGTACCCACAATAAAATCTGTGCAGGTTGTGCTTTACAAAATAAAAAAATGGCCACCATACAGTGAATAAATGCTTTTGAATCGAACATTTCCTCTGGTGCTGATTAGCAGTAAAGATCTGAGTGAGAAAATTGTGTTGTATTTGTATCTGTTTGCTTAATTTAATTTAAATTAGTACAAATATTGTGTTAATTTTAAGATTTATATCTCGGGCGTTGAAATATTTCTTTTCTGTGCTGACCTCAGTCACGTCATGTTTTTCAGGTAAACTGGATCCCTGAATTGTGAACTGACAGTGTGCTCTTTGAAATCAGAAATGTCATTAGCAGCGGAGCCCAAAGCCAGCTGAACTCTGGGTAATTCCTGTCACAGAGCCTCGGGGGGGTCGGGTGGGGGGGGACACATTTGGTTGTTGCACAGAGCGACTCCGGCTCGCTTCGTATAATCGATACGAGCAGATCGCAGAGCAGCGGCGCCTCGGAGGCTCCAGCATTTACATTTTGATTCAGGTTCCTCCAACGAGAAGAGGGAGGAGGGAGTCATCAGGAAAAAAAGGTTAACTCTGCGGCCTTTTTAAACCCCCACCCCCACCCACCCACAGAGCCGGCGCTGCAGATGAAGGAGGGTTAGATCCTCTCGCAGGCCGGCGACGGCCTATCGAGATGCCACAGGGCATCAGAGCCAGTTTGCCGCCGCCCTCTCCGACAAGTCCGAAGCACTTCTCCTGATCTACGGCCCGCTGATGGCTTGTCAATATATAGATCCTGCCCCCCCACCCCAACACCGGCACCACCTCGCTCTAATTCAGTGAAAAAATCTAGTTTTCCATTAGTCTCTGCCTCGCCAACGTTACCCCAAGCTTCTCCACCTGTAATTATTAAAGGCAGATTCCCTGAAAGCAATCAGCCCGCCGCCATTTGTATCTTTGAAATCTTAATAAGCCGAAGGCAGGGGGGGGTGGAGGAGGAGGAGAGAGAGGAAGTGTGGTGAGAAGGAGAGGAGGCGAGGAAAAACAAAAGCATGTAGCAAAAGCAAGGAAAGAGGGGAGAGAGGAGGAGAGATGATGAAGAAATTAAGTGGGAAAAAGACGAGTAATGGAAGATGAGGAAAAAAAGGAGGGAAAGTTAGGAAAGGAAACAAGGAAAAGGGAAGAGGAGATAAGAAAGAGACAAAACAAGGGAAGCAGAAAGACGATCTCCCTGATAAAGACCTGATAACTACGCAAGAAAAATAATCTAAAATCCATATCACATAAAAATCACAAATCACGTTGATATTTTCCTCATCTTCCATTACTCGTCTTTTTCCCACTTAATTTCTTCATCATCTCTCCTCCTCTCTCCCCTCTTTCCTTGCTTTTGCTACATGCT
>JAVQJZ010094474.1:0-10372 GCA_036025355.1 Leiopotherapon unicolor
TATTATAATGCAAGACCAAGAAAGGTGGCAAATTTCAGAACAAGCACATTTTTCTGGAAAAGTTTCATGATAGTTACATATTAATTTTCTTTCAATCAACTATTTAATCAGATCAGTGAAGCTCTCAAAGGGACTAAACCGGCGAGTCTCCTTTTTTAAATGTATGTGTAACTAAAGCACATCAGTCTGGACTTGTATTAATAATATTAGTTTTAATAAAATAATTTCCTATAAAGAAAGAAAGATAAAGCTACAAATTCTTAGGATGTAAAAGAGCAAAGCAATTTTGTTTATAAGGAAAAATCATATGGTTGATATTCTGCTGAAATGCAAGATTTCTTTGCAGTCAAGCAACCAATTCAATAAATATGAAAAGTGAAGTTAAATCTCACTCAGTATTTCTATTCAAGGATAGATTACTATTGCAGTATCATTGCAGCTATAATCAAGATCTGACCAGTTCTTATAAAGAAATATCTCTGAAAAAAGAACAACTTCTCATAAACTCAAACAACCCTCTCACAACACTTCTGTATTTCCTATTTCTTTCCATGAAATTCTTCAGGAAGTTACACATAAAAAACACATAATATAAGACATTTTCTGAGCATCTGTTCCAAGTCAACTCAACATGGTTTTAGATGTTTTTAGTTTCGTGTCCGAGGCCTCTGGTTGTCCCTGGTCTGTGGTTTCTCCCAGACTAAATGCTCCACCCTCTGGGAAAAGACAAGGCAGAGAGCCTGAAGGATCCTGTGTCAGGGCGATGTTGTTCGCCGGGTCGTGCGATTCAACCCAACTGTTGTCATGATGCTCAGGCGGGGGAAGAGGTGACTGAGGGCAGCTCAGTTACTTGTGACAGCAGCTGATGAGAGCGCGTCAAAGTCTGCCAAACCAGCCTGAAGCAGTGTGTTTAAACTGAGACTCTTTGGTTCGGTAAATTACCGGTGAACATTATTAAAGAGGTCTCTTCATTTTGACTTCATCTAAAGTATAAAAATATGGGTTAATGTATAATTGCACTTCATCCGGTGGCCTTATTTTCCTTCAGGTGTCATACTTTTTTTAGTTCACTTGCATAAAGCTTTTGCGTAAGCTGACATACGCTTCAACCGATTCAGGTGTCACGCTTCTGGTCCAGAACGTGCGGCATTAACAACTGCCTGACACATCCGTGGTGCTTTTTTAATTTGCACGTCTGACCTATTTAGTCTTTCTGCTTCTACGTTATGTCAGTTAAACGCTCCATCTCTCCAGCCGCGGGGAAAGGCCGGTCGAGCGAGCAGTGGACGAAATGAGGTTAGATCTTATCCCCCTGGGGCATCTATTGATACGACAGCTTGCACCTGAGCACCTAATGCTTCTGGAGAATATGTTTTCACCGAAAGAAGGTTAGGTCACATGTAAGGTGGCACGCTTCCTTAATCCCGCGGTAAACACAAGCGTGGTGGGGACATCGGGCACGTCAGCACCACACGTGCATCACCTGCAGGTCTCGTGCCGGAGATTAGACCAGGGTGCCCCACTTCCTTTATTGCCGCCACATCCCTGCTGATCACCCCCGCGATAGGGATGCATCGATGAGCGTTTGTAGGTCAAGGGGAGGGGGGAGTCGCGCACTGGAAAGCTATATAAGGCGTAAACCCCCACCCCCCACGCTAACCATTTATTCCGTGCCTTTTTCTGTGTATGTTTTTTCCCTTTGCTCCTGCGGTGGTGTGGATCAGGGTCCGGACACGCTCCCCGAGTGCAGAGAGTAGGCTGAGCGTGCAGACATGTCGGGTCGCTCCGCTGCAGAGATGGATGACTCGCAGGAGCTGCCGGTGAGTCTACCCACATTGACGCCAACACACAGCGAGGAGAGGAAGGAGGGTGGCGGCTTGTTTCGTGAATAACTGCATTTACAGATTTGTTGTAAAACGACACTGTGTGTTGTTTTTCTGTCTGAGGTGCTTTTATTTTATCCTGACCCGCAAATATTTGATCGACATTTAATGTCTTGTGTTTCTCAGATGTCATTCAGGTTGTTTCTGCAGATTTCAGATGTTTAATGTAGTGAATTTTCTTTTTTATGAAATATTTCAGTGGAATCAGATTAAGAAAACAGAAGCACAGTTCAGTATGCAAGGTTTACTGTTCTGCTGAAATGAGTAGCTGACTAATTGACGTTGATCAGTGACAGTCTGGCTAATGATTGTAATTTAACAGATGAGAATAGGAAATAGCTGCCAGTTTTTGCTTAAGTAGATGTGATTCTACATGTCTGTGTTTTTTGTGTGTGCGCAGGCTAAGAAGGCTAAGCTTGAAATCGACGGTGGACTGGAGAAAGAGCCGAGGTTGGTTTTCAGTTCACTTTCATTTTAAGTCAGTTTATTTGTTAAATCTTTTAAATGGCTGCTTACGCACTGAATGGAAAACCACTGGGAACTATTGTTGAGTTTTGAATTGACTATTAAAGAAAGAATTTTTCCACTGTGGCTTGCTCTTTATGTGATTTGTTGATTCAGCCCTTTTGTCATATTTGTTGTTTTTACATGGCTGCTGGCTTGAAAAGAAATCCTTTTTTTTTTTTTTTTTTTTTTAAATAATAATGAATTGTTTTTGCTATTCCAGTAATTTAGGTGACGATGGGAGTCCAGCAGCTGTGTTGGGTTCATCAGAGCAGGAAAGCTCGTACTCTGCTCTGTCCACAGGCCAACTTGACCCAGGTGAGAAGAAAATGTGAAAGCAGAAATATTTTTGTAAAATAAAGCGACACATTTATAATATAAGTTTGTAATTTGTGTTTAATTGCAGGTGATCAGGAGCAGTCGGATGCAGAAAGAGGGGCGGCACCTCAGACCTGCAGTGACTCCATGAACTCGTACGCGCACTCTGGTAGGAAGAGAAACGCTGTCGGCTCAAAGCGACGCATTAAATTAAAGGTCTGAAAAGAAGAAAGCTGCTCGTTTGTCAAACTGAAGCCGTGTTGTCTTTCTTTGACAGCCACTGACACAACAGCCACGTCAGAGTACACCCAGCAGGTTTATCAAGGAAGCAAGTGAGTACGCTGCATAGGCCAAATGTGGATCTCTTTATCGTAAAGTTACAGATGTAAGAAAGTAAAATATGAAGTTTATTGTGCAACTAAGGAACAAAGGCTGGCTTTTCCATATATTATATATAGCCTGATTTTACACCTTTTACATGTGCTGCTGCCTCACACCAATGTAATTCACTGCTGTAGCTTTGAACAACGCCGAGTAAAGTGTTTTTTTTTTCTTTCTGCAATTTATTTCCTCCTTTGCAAGAAGCACAGTGAGGAAGAAGAGACGATCAATAAAAATAATACATTTTTCTTTTCAGGAAGTGTTGTTTTTCATAATCTTGCATCTTTAATCTGTAGTTTTACAGGGTGTGCTTTGAGCTGATTGTCTCGCTCTTTGTTTCAGCCCAGCAGTGACGTCGTACACCAGCCAGGTGGCCTTTCCTCCTCTGTCCCAGTCCACCGTGTACTCAGCCTTCCCCCAGACAGGCCAGACCTACGGCCTCCCGCCCTTTGGTTAGTCCCTGCTTTTTCTCCGACTGCCTACTTTAACACCGTCTGCTCACTAAAAGCCCAGCATCACATCCTTTTTGTTACTTTGCTTAAGAGGCCTTACTTTGCTTTGGCGCTGTGGAATCGATTTGCTTTTGATCTCAGCTTAAACACAAAGTCCACATCTTGACTGAAGGACCTGGTTTCTTAACTTTGCCCCCCTCCCACTTCTCCAATGACCCACTCCTCTCGCTGCCTCTTTCATTCTCTGCTTCCATCTTTCATCTTCAGGTGCTATGTGGCCAGGCATTAAAACTGAGACAGGGCTGCCTGAGGCGCCCTCTGGTGGCCAGCCTGGGTTTCTCAGCTTCAGCACCGCATATACCTCCACGCAGCCAGGCCATCTGCACTACTCATACCCCAGCCAAGGCAAGCTGCGCCGTCACTCTGTCTCACAAGATAACGCTGTCACACTCTCTGCAAACACGAGTCGCACTGAAGAGCAGAGGAGAGCTTTCATTGGCTCGGCTCTGTTTTCCTCTCTCGTTGTTAGTCACTTCAAATACTGTGCGGAAAATACCTTTTATTTTCCTCTGGCGCCGCTTTAGTCGAGCTCTTTCTGTCTCCAGGCTCGAGCTTCACGACATCCAGCGTGTACTCCAGCATCCCTTCAGCTACGGCCGCCACCACGACCTCCACCACAGTGGCCCATCAAGTAAGTTGGTGTTTCTCAAAAAGAAAGAATAAAACCGTGTCATTTTCCTCCTCGCAACATAAGACAATAAAAATGTCAATTATCAGCACTCGTAACTCTCAAAAATTAGTGGCTGATATTTAAAGAACCAAAATGTTATCATGCAGAAAAACAGCTTGAGTTTGCCACAAATATGAAGAATTGGGAATTTACACAACAAAACAGTGATACATTAAAGGATGATAAACGGTGCCAAATATATACATTACCAGCAGTCTCCAAATCTTTAAGACCTCTTAAAAGTAGACAAACATTGAACTTAAAAAGAATAGTGAATATAATTAAGAATGCTCATCTTTTTCTCTTTCTTTTATAATCAAAATAAGCTTATATACACAAACAAAACAAGAAAAAGTTGCAGGTATTTTAATGGGACATGTGAGTCTGCTGTTTGAGACAGAAAACTACCTGCAGGTCTGACGGGAGGTTTCTCATCTTGATTTCAATTGCACCAGAGATGAAAAAGCCACATCACACATACGTGTTGTAGGGAACACGCAGTACCACAGTGAATGGAAATCTGTGTCACAAACAGCTAAGCATGCCCATTAAGGCGAGTAGAGCTCAGTCTGACTCAGCTGCCGATATCGAGAGCTTCACTTATAGTGACCGATGTGAGAAGTTGCTTGGAAGTCGGAGATTAAACCTGCATGTTTTTCTTGCCGCCCCATTGTTGTTGTTTTTTTTTTCCTGCCACCTCATTCTCCTCATTAATGTTTGTTTATTTATTTATTTATTTCTTCCAGGAATATAGCAGCTACAACTCTCTGGGACAGAGTCAGTTCTCTCAGTACTACACTCTGCCTCCCAGCTACGTCCCCGCCGGGCTGCCGAGCAGCGACGACCACGGAGCCGGAGTGGGAGTGGCCGGATATTCAGCTGCGAAGTCGGAGCAGGCCGCCTCAGCTGGGCTGCCTCCCAGAGGTAATTTCAGTACTTTGTTTTAGATTATTTCTGATTAAAATTCCTGGTACATTACATTACCATGGCTGTTCATGTTATCAGCAGAATAAATGTATTATTCAGGTATTCATCTCAGAGTTTTTATGTTTGTTTTTTTCCTCCTAAGATGCGTCTCCACCAGAGAACCTCCCTGCAGGTGCGGCTCTTCCCACCAGCGTCGCTCTCCCCGCTGGAGCCAGAGATCAGGACGAGGTTGGACGCAGGAACTCTGTTGGCAAAGCCAAAGGGAAGGGCAAGAAGTCTGACAGCTCCCCACCCACTGAGGGCGACCTGGAGGTAACAAACTGCAGCTAAGTTTTACAAATAAACATTATACCACGTGGTTGTTTATCTGTTATTAGCAGGATTAAGAGTTGAGGACAAAGTTAAACCTGGGTTTTCTATCTTAAAGAAGCAAAGTGTAATTTTAATCTTTGCTGCTGTTTTTAGCGTATTTTTCTGTGGGATCTGGATGAAACCATCATTATATTCCACTCACTGCTCACCGGCTCCTACGCACAGAAGTTTGGCAAGGTTTGTTTCTGCAAATAAGCAAAACGGTTTTAGTGAACAACGTGAAATGAAAAAGTCTCACTCAGTTTATTATTTATCTGTTCAGGACCCAGCAACAGTGCTGAACCTCGGCTTGCAGATGGAGGAGCTGATCTTTGAGCTCGCAGACACTCACCTTTTCTTCAATGACCTGGAGGTACAATGAGATGCATTTAAACTAGTATAGTAACCAGTAGTTGGATTCCTTCTGAATCTTCACTAAATATAATATGAGTGTGGACAGACACAAAGAAACTGCAACTTGACCTCCAGTGAATTACGTTTAACGAGAGATGTTACAAAGGTCCTTCTTCTCAAACTTGTTTAGGTTTTCTCATCTCAGATAAATGATTAATAAATCATTTTAGAGAAGAAAGAGAACTTTGTCTTTTTGTTTTCTGAAGGAATGTGATCAAGTCCACGTTGAGGATGTCGCCTCTGACGACAATGGACAAGAACTGAGGTGTGTTATCTGCTGTCCTGTAACTAATTCACTCTACAATGACTGCTTCATCACACACACATCGGCCTCCTCACACACTTCAGCATCATGACTGGGATGTTTTTCTGTCTTACAGTAACTACAACTTCTTGGCTGATGGCTTTAATGGTCCCAGTGGTGGAGGGGCATCAGGAACCACCACAGGAGTCCAGGGGGGGGTGGAGTGGATGCGGAAACTAGCCTTTCGCTACCGCAGGCTAAAAGAGATCTACAATAGCTATAAGGGGAACGTTGGAGGTGAGTTTGCATGAATAATACACCTGTTGTTAATAGTTTAAAATGACAGGAGCACAGAAATCCAATGTAGGCTGCTGCTGTACCGATCTCGTGAAGACAACAAATGCAAAACAAGTAAAAGTAAAAAGATTAAGTCTGTAAGTGGAGATGTTGTGAATCGTGTTTTGACTCTCCTGTTTTTTTAATGCGCAGTTCGTTCCACAGTCCAACGTCCAAAAGGCAAAAGAGAGCAGACACACATGCCTGAATTTCCCTAATTTATTCTGGCCATGGCAGACAAACACGATAAAGTTTCAGCCCTGCAGCCAAAATAAACAGAGACCTGTCTGTTTGTGTTGGAGACCTGCTTTTGTTTGTTTGTGTGTGTCTACATTTTGCCTTTTTAAATATAACACCATGAAATTATGTGATATTTGGCCTTTAACTTATTTTGAAAGTCTCCTGCAGTGAAAATCCTTTTTATATTTATCCGTCCTCTCTGAGTGCCTTGTTGTTTATCGGCACTGCATCTTTTTATTCAACCTTTTGTTGAATCTGTTCCTGCACGTTGCATGTTGTCTTTTTCAGGCCTGTTGAGTCCGATGAAGAGGGAGCTGCTTCTACGGCTTCAGTCTGAGATCGAGAACGTCACGGACGCGTGGCTCAGCACGGCGCTCAAGTCTCTGCTGCTCATCCAGTCCAGGTCTGAGCAGAGCACGCTCATTATTATTTGTTTTTGTGGTTTACACACCTTAATCTGATCATTTGAGCTTAATTATTTCATAATCATCATCAGTTATTTACTTTTAAAAAGATCGAAGTAAGTTTGGCTGATTATTCTTTGCTTACTTTGTTAAAAAAAACAGATACTTCATTTCAATAGCGACTCAACAATAATGCAAGATAATTGAGCCCATGTTAATGTGTGTGTGATGCTCCACCAACAGGGGGAAGTGTATGAACGTGTTGGTCACCACCACTCAGCTGGTTCCAGCTTTGGCAAAAGTGCTGCTCTACGGCCTGGGAGACATCTTCCCCATCGAGAACATCTACAGTGCCACAAAGATCGGTATGTGTATAAAAAGTTCAGTTAATTGTGCCTCTGCGGTCCTTTTCTTTATGCAATGTTTTTTTTCCTCCTCACGCAGGGAAAGAAAGTTGCTTTGAGAGGATCGTCTCTCGCTTTGGGAAGAAAGTGACTTACGTGGTGATAGGCGACGGCCGAGACGAGGAGTTTGCAGCAAAACAGGTAAACTAAAAAGATTGAATGTCTCTTAAGGCCGACCTTCTTGTGCATGTTAGTGTTAAGGCAGTTTACACAAAGTTTTACTTGTCATGTCCTTTTTTTTAGTAACTTAACTTGGTATTTCATGCAGGACCAAATAACTTTTACATGTGATAGAACTTTATTAACACTGCACAGAAAGGTCGCAAGACAGTCAGCAGTAGAGAAGATATTTTTTAAATAAGAGATTCTTCGTGTGGGCAGTATATATATATATATTTTTAAAACTTTTTAAAAAAAACTGTTTACATAACTACGTGCTGCAAATAATTTCAGGATTTCTTGATTGTTCAGTATAATTTTCAACCAAATCCAGTGAAAAATAAGCAGCTGAAAATGCCAGTTTCTTTCCCACCTTCATTTGGAGTCTGTTTCTGAAACTGATTTGGTCATGTGTGTCTTTTTGCGCAGCACAACATGCCTTTCTGGCGGATCTCCACCCACGGCGACCTCGTGTCTCTGCATCAAGCGCTGGAACTGGACTTCTTGTAAAGGCGGCTGCCTCGAGAGTCGCTCACTAAAGGGGAAGAAGCAGCCGCAGTCGTCGTCCTGTTGGTTTTTGTGGAGTGACACCATGTGAGAAAATCCTCCACAACCCCAAACAACACACACACACTCGTTTTAGAAAAACACCTACATGCCCCCTCTGACGACTTAAAAAAAGAAAAAAAACAAACTCACCGTGGGATGTGTGATGGTAATGAGGTGGACTTTGGGTCGGAGCTGACTGTGAGAAACTGTGCTGAATTAAGGTTCCTCACTCCCAGCACTCCCTCCTCTACGGCAGCTAACGTCACCACGGCTGAAACTGGCACTGATTCGGACACAGAAGGGAAGACATCCTTTTTTTTTTTTCTTTTTCTTTGGCCTTTATCTAATTTTCATTTAATTATCTAATGTTGTGCGGTAAGAACAATCCCTGTACTTTTTCATTTCTCTCTCTGGATTCAAACAACCAAAGGGCCGTTCTCTCTTTCGGGGTTGTTGTAGCTTTTTACTTAGGCTCTCTGTAAATAATATCAAAACTCATTTGTTTTAAAGAAAATAATCATTCTGGATTGTTTTGCACTCATTCAAAGACTTGAAAGCCTCATTTTGCAGTCTCCTTTGCAAATCACAAGTATCAAATAATCCCATTTTTTTCTTTGCCTCCCATGTAGCCACTCAGCTTTTCAGCAGCAGGTACTAGATGACGTGTTTAAAAAAACTTAGGCGTCATGACCTCACTCCTGACCTGACCAAATCACATCCTCAATCAGCTGTCCTGACCTCCCCACTGTGTTGCAACTGCGGACACACCGTCTTTTTTTTAAACTACCGTGTGAGTGTGTGTGAGTGACCTGTGGCATGTGCCGGGAGTCAGACTCCACTCAAACTTATGACTGACCTGACCTAACCTCTGCATGACTCAGAGCAGGATGCACTGAACATGAATCTGATCACAGATTTCACTTCACTTTGGCTTGTTGACAAGAATCGCACTACTCGCTCCAAAAGACACTTTTACATTATGCTACGGACTCATTGTCCCAATACGCTGTTTGAGTAGTTTGTTGTAAAAGAAAAATAATAAACCTACTGAGCATTTGATGTGAGTAAATTCTCAAAGAGGAAAAACATTTTGTTTTCTTAAGATTTAAAACTTTCTTCAGTATTTTTATGGAGCTTTTTAAATTCCACCCCCTTAAATTCCTTTGACAAAATGGTATCCATCGACATAAATCTCATCACACTGTCTGTCTGGTTTGACTGAGTTTAGTCATGGATGGATTTGGACTCTGTTTTCTAAATTAGCTGAATTTCTTTCTTTCCTTATTTCTTCTCTGATTTAAAATCTGATTGATAACATGCTCAACTCCTAATATTTCCATAACAGCGGTGGATGGAAACACAAATTAATCTTAACCTTTTTGCCAGTTTTTTGGAAATTTGGTTTAAATTTGCGTCGCATTGGGATGTAAACTGGAGGAGTCAGAAAGCCTGTCTGTCTCTAGTGTGAACCAAATTACTGCTGTTTTAAAACCAAAAGCATCGTGAGCAGGACGAGGGTCATAGGTGTGCTGCCTCTCTGTAGGATGGACGGGTCGACCTTTGACACGCCGGCCCTCGGGCCTTTTGTCCGATAATCTGTCCGTGCTCGCACCTCTCAGCTTCTGACTCAGCAAGTACATTGTTCATTGTTCGGAGGATCATAGCTCACTTAAGAGGTTTCATTTCAAAGCTCCCTGTTCTTTTAGTGAGTGGCTCAATATTGAAAGCACCTCATCACAACATTCACAAAGAGTTTTAGACTGAGGGGCTGTGAGAGGACGGAAATATAAAGAAAGCAGTGGTACAATTAGACAGAAAGTAAAGAAAATGACGTGTTAGCCAGTGGAATTACATTTTATTACTTACAAGTTGGCCAGCGGTTTTCTTCATGCGACTGCATGTCAAAATAATCATTTACCAGAACAGAAATCACCTACTTTTGTTTGTACATACTTTAAAGGTATAACCGGTAGGAAAGTTGCTGTAAACGCAAACAAATTCAAGCCTCGCCCCTCTTATTATTTTTTAAGAGTCTATACATACCTACTTTTTTACCAACATGTTTTCTCAGTTGAT
>JAVQJZ010094526.1:0-10450 GCA_036025355.1 Leiopotherapon unicolor
AAGCAATATATTTAGTAGTTGATAACTAATCAGTTCATTGGCAATTTGTTGCAGCTCTAGATATATTTACAAATGCTGACAGCTCAGGGTACATTTGCAAGGCAAGCATATTTTTTCTAAGATGCTTTGAGGTGGCATCTCCTCTAGAGGACTCCACCCATTTTGGTGCAGTTGATTTCAAGGTAAACCATGAAATTATGGCACTGGTGCAGGTGGAAAATATATATAGAAAAAAATTACGGTGCCCACTCAAAGTGCCACTTTGCTGCGTCACAGTCAGTCTGCTTGATCTGTGCTGCTCTTAAATTAGGACCTTCTCCAGGAACAAGGCTGCCCTTCAGCTCCAGCGCTGTGGGGAGAGACAGCGGCAGTCCGGCACAGCTCTCGTGTTCTCCGCTACCTCCTCCCTTGTCTACCACACCAACATATAAGGTAACTTCACTTCTGAAAATTCTCCGTCAAATTGTCAGCCGTATCAGCTCTTCGCTCTTCAGCACCAGCAGCTCAGACTCATCAGGGAGAGGGAAATAGTTTACCACCTCTCTGAGAGTTGGGCCTCATAGTTCGACCCTCTGTCAGACTGCGGCTGGGGATGAGGAAACCTGGGCAAAATAAGAATATAGCAACGAGAAATTGGGGTTCCCGCTAGTTTGGCAGCTCTTGACTTGAGCCTCTGATCATTTTGAAAGAGGAATCGGTTTCAAAAAACACAGTTTTGTTTGGCATTTTTTTGTCTTGTTTTAGCTGCGAAATACATTGCATGCTTGGTTTCCTGATTCTTACAGAGAGTTTTCTTCATTTCGGAGGAAGGTCCTGGTGTGCTTATAATGAATGTCAATTATTTTGCACGAAAAAAGGTGAAGGAAGCACTATCAATTAGTTGATTATGTTGTTTCTAGATGAAGGCACAGTCATGATATCACACTTGCGGTGCGGATGCGTACTCCTTCAATGTTTGCCAAGGTACAACTAAGCGGCTATTCTGCAAATAAAATGAGACAGTGGTACACTTCTTTATGCGGCCATGTCCTCTGTCTGACTCTGCAGTGAATTAAAGTCGTCAGCGTCAGGCTAATCAACCAAATCAGCTGATCAGCTTCTCTCCGCTTCACTCACTCTAATCACAGGATTTAGGTCGCAATTACACTCTCGTCTGGATTCTCATTCTTACTTGGTGAGTGTGACTGTGTGTGTGTGTTTAGGTACTATGCATATGAATGTGTGTGATTGCGAGAGGTATTGTGTGTGTGCGTGCGCGCAAGTTTGACAGGTTTTTTTGATAAGTAATTTATTTGCAGCTAAAGCAAGACTAAGACTAATCACAACCATCATGGCTACAAAAACTGCAAGATAGTTGAATTTTAAAACTAGAAGACCTGCACCAGCTGCAGGGCTGTCTTTTTTATTTTTATTTTTTTTTTGCACCCAGGTTATCCGATACAGCTACGGACTGTAAGAACCAGATGCTTCAGACATCAGCTTTAATTATCACTTTCAGCAAAGCAGCAAAGTCTACACATGCTCCCACTGTTTGTGTGTTTCCTGGAAAGACCTCAACCTGATATCTGCAGGCGCATGTCTGTCTGAAGTTTGTTATCATTAGGGTTGCATTATCAAACAATAACCCCTGAGTGTATTAAACTAAGCAACAGTGTAATTTATTACTTATGAATTCAGCTTCTGATTAGCAAGTGGAAAATGGTGTTACTTATTTCTTCTTTCTAAAGTAACAGAGCATTACCTTTTGAGAACATACTTCTCTTTCTGTTGCAAAATAAGAGTTAAATAAACAGAAATTAATGGTCGTCTCTAACACATTCAGTAGATAATAAAAAAGAAGAGAACAGTGAGTACCTCTTTCAGCAGTGTGTTACCCACCAATGATAAATCCTGACGCTGACTCAAGAAAAAAAAAAGACAATTCAGTGCTGGATTCAAGTTTTCTCACTCACATTACACACATGAACAACTAAGTAATAGCTGTCAGGCGATGAAATATCTGTCTGACCTTTTGATCATCAGACACATCTATTAGCCATAAAGCCTAAAACCACTTAGTAGTTAAAGTAATCTGTGCATTGATGTGATGATTCAATCATAAACCATTGTAGCTGGCTGCAAAGGTTACCTTACATGCATATGCTTAGCTTAATCATAGGTTTTATCTATCACTGCAACACCACATCAGAGAGATTTGTTGGTCATTTGCCCAGACAAGGTCCAGTCTGGTCTTAGCCAGCGGCATCGCTTTAAAGATAATTTAAATCGCTTCATATTCTCCCTGCGAATGACTTGTACAGCAGGATGGAGTTGTAAACTGCTGTTCACATTGTCAGCCACGTTACAGTCTTTGTTTAAAAATACTTCATTCCAGCAGTGTAATTTTCCTCTTCCGTTCCAGGAGGGACCTGCTCTTCACAGTTATAAATTCATACCTGGAAGCTGCCCAGTACAAGCAGAAGCTGATCTGTTAGCTACCGAGCAGCTCCACTGGAGCAGCTGGGGGTTAAGTGCCTTGTTCAAGGGCACCTTAGAAAGTAGCAGCTTTTTCATTTCCCCCACCCAGATTCATCCCACTGGTCCTGCCGCCGGCAAACCGGCAACCGTCCACTCACAAGAAGCATTAGGGAAGCTACAGAAACACTCTAAAAGCAGGTTAGAGAAGCAAAGAAATTCAGAAGCGATTTGTTGTGTTGTGTGGACCATCACTGGCTTTAACATGCTTGTGTTTTTCAAATACCGGCTGCAATTGTGTTTCAAAATGAATACGCACCCTTTTTTTAATATCAAAGTGTTAAGTCCGACCGATGTTTCCAGGCAACCTGAATTGAAGTTTACCGAGTCGTAAATGGCTTAGTGGATTCTGCTATTTTAAGTTCCCAGCGGCGGCGCCAGAGAAAGCGAACCTCTGTGCACTGCGGTCTGATTGAAACAGCAGCCAGGTGGAGTTGAAAGACGCAACCCTACCTCAACCCTCCATATCGAGGCCTTAGGGGAGCTCCGGAGACTGGCACGACTTCACTAATGATGGGTGAAATGTTTTCATCTCTTCATCACATCCCACCCACCAATCTCAGTCGGTCTGTCACTCTGTTTCTTGTTGTCTCTCGTACTCTGCCTCTCCCCGCCTCTCACTTACTCCACTTTTCCTTCTCACACTCCGTCCTCCTTCTCTTTTAGTCTCTCCTTGTGTCTCACCCCGGCCGTCATGCTGCCTTGTTTCACACTGCGCCTGTGTCTGCAGTAACTTAATGACCCAGAGCTGCAGGTAGAAAGCGAGGGGGCTCTGCTTCACTATTATCTAGTCCACCGCCAGGGAGGAGTCTAACTTATGTGTGTATGCTCTGTGTTAAGAGGAAATGTGTGTGTGTGTTGGGCGGGGGGGGAGTGGGGGCACAGAGCCGGTTGATCTATTATCTGTCACACGGTGAGAGAGGAGGCTCATTCTGCAACAGTTTTGCGTGTATGTGTGTGTGAGTGGATGGATGGCGCTGACAGAGATACTGCAGCATATGTTGAAATGAGGGAAGCGAACGAGAGAAGCAGAAACAGATTCAAATAAAAAGGCTTTTACACTTTTATGTAGCAAGCATCATACGTGTTGTTATAAATGCGTACATCCTGGACTTTATAAGCACATTCACAGGAATACACGTCTGTATATATGGCTGCTGTGACTGCAGATTTTCTTGAATTCTCAACGTCCTTCCTAACAGAACTTGAATCGTGAGTCACTGTTTTAGCATGCTGGCCTGTAATTGGATGATGAATGAGCCCGCTGGTCAGTGTTTATTGGTGTGATTGGGTGATTTGATACCAGCTGGTCCACAGGCTACTCTGTTGCACGCTGATTCACATTATTCAAATCCGATGAGGCTCTTTGGCTGCTGTCTATGTGTGCTTGTACGGGGCTGTGTGATATGACGATATATATTGTGTGACGCTACAGGAATGTCTGTCGTTCCATATTATGCTCCGTCATTGTGCACATGACGCTCTTTATGGTCATTTGGATGCTTTGGGCATGGCACAGCATGGATGCAGGCAGAAAAACTGCTTGAAGGGATCGCAAAGGACAAGAGTGAACTTGACAGAACAAGGAGAACAGGAGAAGGACGGCGGCCAGTCGAGGACAAAACGAGGAGCTCCTACCCGAAAGAAGCGTTACAGTGATCCCTCCTCCATCGCAGGGGTTGCTTTTCAGAACCCCCCCACGAAAGGTGAAAATCTATGAAGTAGAAACCACATGTTTATATGACTATTTTTTTAATATTTTAAACCCTTATAAACCCTCCCACACTCTTACAAAGATTTCCCACACTGTAATTACAGTATAAACCCTTTAGATTCTCTCAGAAATCAGCAAACCAGTGAAAAATCTGTGACATATTTCGAAAATTGAAGCGTGATATAGCGAGAGAGTTCTGTGCTTCTGTTGCTTGGGCATGGTTTTGGTATTGGAGTTGGACACAGACCAAAAAACCACGGTGTGCAAATTATGCCACCACATGTGGTCATTTTATTTAAACTATTTAGTTAATGAGAGAATATTATTGGCGTAACATCAGTACTGAAGTATAAGTTGTACAACAGAGGCAGTAACAACAATATACAGACTGGTCAAAGTTTCCATTTCTCTATTTAAGGTGTATTGGTTGATTCATAACGTAGACTCATGAATCAAAATACTTCTTTATTTCTTCAACACTTTGACAGATTTTTGAGTGCCGTGTACCACATAAAATCGGTTCGAGGTCAGTGAGCACTTCCAGAATTCATACATAAGGCACACTGGATTATAAAGCGCACTGTCGATTTTTGAGAAAATTTAAGAATTTTAAGTGCGGTCGATTCATTTCTGGTGCACTAATTTGTGTTTTTGTACGAATTGTGACAAACTCATAGATAATTACTTCTCCTCAGCTGAGTTTTGGTGTCTTTGAGGTCATTGTTTTGTTTTATAGTTGAAACTCCTCAGTGTAGGTCCAATCTCACTGTTCTACTACTATAATTTCCAATCACAGCAAACAATAGGTGAACATATTGGAGCTTTTAGCTGCATTAGTGATAGGTATTTCACTTGAGGGATGGTGGACACCGGGACAGATGTTAAAGGAAATGTTGGACTTATGTTTGCCAAATGGAAAAAAACATGCCTGCCAATACAGCATTGTTCTGTATCTGCTGGTTGTTTAAAAAAAAAAAAAAAAAAGTCAGCCATTCATTAACACGTCAATGTTGTGTTCTCAGCTTGTTGCCACAGTTGCCACAAAAAAAAAATCTATCCGTTCAAATTAAAAGCAGCTACAGAGCCAGATATTTCCCTCAGGAGTTGATAGAGAACAAAAGCGAAATAAGCTAAGAGAAAATAGTGTACTTAGATTTGCCAGATGGACAGAAACAGGCCTCAAAATTAATAATTACATTGCTCCACAGCAGCAGGACAGGTGAAAAACACCTGTTTGCTAAAAGGTTCGCAATATTGGCATGAAAGGTGATAAGTCAATGTTGTGATCACATCTCGTTTCCACTGCCCCCAAGTGGCTGAAAAAAATCAATCGTTGTATGTTTAAGTAAAAGGCACAGAGCCCCAGCAGCAATCTCCTGTCTTTTCGTAGATCATTGGGAAGTGAAATTAAACAGGACTGCCGATGTATCTTCCTGATCCCAATGTTTTCTAAAGCAGTTTTTGTTAATCGAGCAGCTATGCTGTAATGGGCTGATAACATAACAGGGAAGCAACACTTTTGAGGCTAATAAAACATCACTGCTGAATGTGAGGTTTTTTTTTTTTTGTGTCAGCCCCTTTGCAAATCAAAGAAAAACGCCCCCACCACAATGCACAAACCACCATACAAGGAGGATTTATATTTGGGATGAAGCACAGTCACCAGAGACGGTAGGCCTCAACACATCATAAATATAATGCACTCTAAACCACTCTGACACACGGACGATGCTCTCTATTTTTTTTTCCAGACAGGAAACCTCTTGTTCGCAGAGGTAGATGGAGATGACACAGGTAGAAAGGAAGTGGAAGTACATTATCTTATACAACACTTCATGATAAAGTGCTTGAAATGCAGTGCATCACATACTGACGGAAAAACAAAGCGCACGCAGATTCTTCTGAAAAAACTTTTTTTATCTGCTACTTGAAGCCTTGATCTGTCAATTACATGTGAACGTCTTCTTTCGTGAAGCTGCAGATATTCTTATTTAGGCTACAGAGAAAATCAGACCGGTGCCCCTCAGGCATAAAGCAACAACCAGCAGCACTGTTATCACTGATGTGTATTAGAGATCGACCGATTATCGGCGCCGATATTTGGAAATTTGAGGAATATATCGGCATCGGCCTTTTTTTAACCCGACCGGCCCATATGAAGAAATCAATTTAAAACGGGGTTACTTCGGCTCAGATGCAGCCGCGCCTCTCTCCATCCTGCTTTCTCCTGCACTATCCACAAAAACCCATATTGGTCGATCTCTAATGCGTATTACTCATAATCCTCAAATCCCCATTGGCCCTGGTGAAAGATCTCCCATAGTCCTGTGTGCCATTCTCCTCCATAAGCAAAAGGATGCTTTCCTCTGAGGACGTCCTTTTTACATCGTCGCTCTCCTCGTATTACAGCGCGAGGGATGAGCTGCTGACAGCGCGGAGAAGATTCTGCATGTGTTTTAGCACCTCAAGCGCCAGGTGTTGAAAGCTAAAAAAACTTTGTAGTTAACAATCATGGCTACTGCGGCCTCCCAAAGCAGCTGCCGGGAAGCACTCCCTAAAATATAAATAAAGGTGATTGGTGGATGCGGGTCCGAACGGTTTATATCTCAGGCAGTGGCTTTTTTTTTTGGCCTGCTGGGAAATACATTCATCATATCTCCTTTTGTCATATCTCCGCATTTGTCATATCTCCTTTGGTGCTATTATATAATCCCCCTCGGACTTGGCTGTCCCCTCTGTAATGCAGCCTCCTGGCCTATAGTTAATAATTCTGCCACAAGCATGTACTCTTGGCATTACTACATAACTCATCGTCTCTTTAACACTATTTCATGCATTATTGAATACACAGTGGTGCTCTTTTCCTTTTGCACCACTCTGTACAGCGCTGACCTGCCGAGAGTGTAGCGACTCAACCATTTATACCTAAACTGTGGGTGCTGCCATTAACCTGTACTGTTGTTTTACTTGACCTGTACAGAGCCCAATCAAGTAAAACAACAGTTCTCATTCTAACCCAGGCGAATGATAACATTACAGCTTAGTGCATTAATTATATTCTCAAAGTCCCAATATTCAAGCTGTATAATTAGACTGGAAGCATCAAATACAAGATTAAAGCTGGAATTCACAGTCAGTCTCTCTGGAATCTTTAAAATACGAGAGGGGAGAGCTGAGAGCTGCGTGCACATTTACATACGCACATGCAAGTAGGTTATCAGGTGAGATCAGGTTAATTCAGATAACAACATTTTTATGTGACCTGCAGTAACCAAGGTACTCTACAACCTGCTGGCACGTTCCTCCCTGCTGCTTACTGCACCATATTTAGATGAAAGAGCGGCCTGTTGTAAGTGTAGTTTTTCCCCTCACTGTTTGAATCTGTCTAAATTTACCTTATTTAATTATTTTTATGCACTTAGGGCTAGTCTAAGTAGACTTTAGACTAAAGTATGTGGGATATAAGGAGCTTACAATTTATGATTTTTCTGCTATGCCAGTGGTACATACACACAGTGTTGTGAGCTTTGTTGTTGACATGCTCTTACAAATACCTCAATTTTGGCACAAGTGTAGCTATGGTTTCTATCAATCCATTATCTTGATTAAAGAGACTTTGTTACCTAAGTGCATATATACACAGCACCTGGAGGTCATGGATGGCTCAGGTCAAACATTCATGTCCATGTTTTGCACAGAAATTCATAATACCAGATCATTTCTTTACCAACCATAAAACAGAAATGATCATAAGCTGGTAGTCAAAAGAACAGAAAAAAATACTCTGTCGTCTGGAAAGTAAAATCAGCATATGTTGCCATCATATCATCAATGGGTCTGTGTTTGCGAAATGCAGACACTGAAAAAAATCCCCAAACAAATTCCCTGGAAGGATCCTGCATTGGCTGGTTTTCCTCATTTCCAAGTAGGTGAACTACATTTTATCAAAGACCAGCCTCTGTCTGATTTCCTGTGGAGAGCACTCATGTTGTTTCAGTGCTCGGCATAACCGTGACAGTGCATGAAATTCATGAAAGTTTGAAAGCAATATGCACATTTTCTTGCCCTCCAGGAGACATGTTGGCGCCCACTGTGGGTCTTGGCCTGTTGTTGGAGTGGTAGCACTTCATATCTATGTTTGCTTTTTTTTTAACATGAAGGTTACAGCCGCTTAAAAAAAAAAAGGAAGTACATTAACATACAAATACATTAGTTACAGTACACGGACAAATGCGCCGCGCGCTATTTGTCATCATTTGCTTGCATTTGTTGTAACCTGTCGGGAACCATTTCACTCGTGGGTGCCAGCCTCCACCTGCCTCGAGCTGGCTTACTATAAATGCTTCTCGATTGCGTTTCAGTCCAGGGCTTCCTACCTGTGGTGCTTTTACACATGACAAGAGTACCAATGTGCTTATTATATTTATCGTAGCTGTTTAGCCTGAGCCTCTGGATAAGAGGAGGAAAAAGAAAAAAGGTTCACATGGGTCGTGAGTTGAAATGTTTTAAGAACCTCCAATTTAAATCCAAAATCATGTTCCAAACACATTTATCAAGAATTATCACAACCTGACAAGCCATGAAAGAAACCTGGGAAGTCTCCACGATAAAGCTTCAAGGATTAGACTGGGATCACTGTTTTTTTTTATGTTTTTCGTTACTGTAGGGATTTACACATACGTACACCGAGATAAATCAAACAGAAATAACTATTTCCATTTTTAACCTATGCTTATCTCTGCACAGTGACATAGACAGGTACCCACTGCGTGCCGTGCAAATTTACACCGTCTTGGTTTTGCAATAATTACAATCATTTGCAAAGTCTTTTAAAAGGCTACATTTACAGGACTCATCAGCAATGGTTTTATCTTTCATTTCAAGAGCCGTGGATTTTCGCATGATGACCAGTCAGTGCACAATCATATTTCAAAAGTGTGCCGCGCCACTTAGCCATCATTCTGCCTCACAGCACCAAGCCTCTATTAAGCGAGTGTTTGTCATTTCATACAAGTAAGAATACCTAATATCCTCTGTTTATACGCACCGATGAAGGTGGTTGCATATGCTGAGCAGAGAATTGTTACACAGTTATAACTTAAATTGATTCACCCTGTTACGTTGATGAGTGTGAATACCTCGTAACATCAAAACCACATCGATGTCAGCACAAACTGTACGTGTTCCTGGATCTCGAGAGTTAAAAAGACGCCGCTGGCAAGCAGTGGCTGCTACTTCACATATATCTAGCAGATCGCACATAATCTTTCTAAGAGGTGGGCGCTCCGAGGAGAAGGTCATCGTATTAAGTCTGTGCTGCGACGCCGAACATTTGCGGATCTCACGCTGGGACTGCAGATTACACCTAACAGCTGAGTCACGTGAACACTCGGCTGTGCTTTTGTGAGGTATATTTCATTTACCGTTTAGAGGTGAGGGATATAACTTCTATGAATATGGGGAGAAGATTCAAGCGATCGGTGCACACACTGTAGGTGGGTGAGAGAACGACTGCAGCTTCCCTCTGAGGCCGCGACCGATGATTTTTTTTTTTTTTTTTCAAACTGTGAGACCGGACGCTCTGATCCAAACAACATTTTATTCAGTTAAAGTGGTGGGCCCACATCAAAGCGGCTCTTAAGACTTTTGTAGTTGAAGGAGTACGGCTAGGATCAGCATTGATTTCCCAAAAGCTAAATATAGTTGCAGTTGCATCTACACTGACCTGCAGGCCTCCTCAGATCTGAAAGACGTCTCCTCTCAACTCCTTTCTGACCTGCAGGCCTTCACGCTAAAGACACGCAAAGACACGTCAAGTGACCTAAACTGTCGGGGCCTACCGCGCAAGTTCTTTGTCCTAATGCCAGGTCTAAATATAAGACACTTTTCTCCCCCAAAATACGAAGCTATTACTCTGAGAAAACATCTAGGGACCTGAATCGTTTTATGAAACAGCTCAGCAGACAGTGGGGGAGAAAAACTTGTGCTCCACCAGTCTTCGCCAAATCTTTTTTGTTGTTGTTGTCAAACGGAGTCAAATAAAAGGAAGCATATCTGATAAGCAAATAATGTTTTAACACGCTGAGAAAAATGAAGCTTCACACAACAATCATTTTTAATTTCTGGATCAGGAAACAAATTAAACTAAGTGCCCAGTTATTGTTGGTCCCAGCATGTTTAATTGACCATGTGTCCCAGGATAAGACTGAGCCACTGAATTTC
>JAVQJZ010094648.1:0-10084 GCA_036025355.1 Leiopotherapon unicolor
GTTGGCAGTGGAGATTTTAGTGCTTCTGGAGTAGACAGATTACTTCAATGATGTTATCAGGTTGTCTTGGATTTTCACTGGAGCCTGCAAATTTTCAAAAGAAAGCCTGCAATACAGTCCACACAAAACACCCTACTGAGCTGCATTATAGGAAATGTAAGAGCCTGATCTTTTTTTTACTAAAAGCCAGTCCATCTGTGCCGGTTTTAATAGAGTAGCCATGGACATTTTTCACCATTTTATCATAACTGATCAAACAAGACAATTACTAGTAATCTAAAATGAACATAATCATTAGTGGCAGCTACAGTATAAACCAGTGATAGAACTTAATATTTTTTTAAACATTTGCATTTAAACTTAAAAGAATAGTGCTTAAACAGAGATCGACTGGAACTATTGCCAAGCATGACATGAAATACACAGTGCAGCAGTTGTTTTGCTATTTGATAACACCCACACGGCGCTCCAGGAGCCGTCAAAATAATCCAATTAAAAGTGATGACGCACTGTGACCTCACGCTGCCAAACTTGCGCCGCGACAAAGTCGGTGCATGAATACAGAACACTCCCATGGTCCCCAGACATAAGGCTGTTTGCACATGATCACAATCTCGTTTACCGGCTGATTGCGTTTGTCAGGTCGGTGCCACGGCGCCGTCTGATGTTTTCATCAGGCTCGACTTTTACTGCCACATCTCATGACAGGAGTCACAATGAGACCAAAGTTGTGACACACCGGCGATCATTACATAGCCTCCCTGGATATAATATGACTGTGATCATGAAGAGTATCAAAATCTCAAAAAACAAACAGAAGTCACCTGCAGTAACACACACTTCATCATGATGCTCTTCAGCTTCTCATACGAGGGTTAACCACCATACCAATTACACAAGCATTTAGCTGTCTGCCACTGTACGGGTGAAATAATAATAATAAAAAAAAAAGGGTTTTGCAATTCTGACGATTACTTAACAGCCTCAGACTGTGGGCTCCGTGTGAATATTCACAGCTGAGGTGTGAGGACTCAGACTGACGTTTAAGTTGCATTGTCACAGCGATACAACATGTACTGACCTCTGATTCCACACTCTGCAGCACAAACACAGCACAATATAAAGTAGATTGTGATCTTGCTTTGTAAGTTTGCTTCTTTGAGAGCAATCGAGCCAAATACTAAAGTAACATTTTCCATGTGGGTTTACAGAAAAAAAAATGAGGGTCCCTCGCTTACAGATGTCATGATGTCATCATTAATTGATGGTGTGTGTAGTTGGTCCACATCAACTCAAAGTCACTTGAGAGTTTGCCCCAAGCAGCTTTGTATATAACAGTGATGTTTATTCTGGTAATTTAAAAGCATGTTCGTTACTAATTAATATGACTTTTTTTTCCTCTATTAGTTTGGTTTATGAGGAGGCCAAACAACACTGAGAAACTTCCGCCACGCCAGCGGCTCTGTGTGGCTGCACTTTGACCTACCGAGCACACAGTGACAATGCTAAAACAGTGATGCTCACTGTACTCACAAGCTAAGTTTAGCGTGCAAACAATTGCCAATTGGCACAGCTGAAGCTTTCAGGGATATCGTTGGCTCTGCTGGTATAAAGGAATTGCACAACTGCAAACTTTGTCCTGATAATGGTGCTGATAAAAGTTATGGCATTAAGTAATCATTGCAATCCATCCCAAAACATCATTGTAATTCCTCCAGAAGCTGTGGGGACGTTTACCTATAAAGCCATAAATTTCCCACACATGGGGACCCGAGAGGAGAAATCAGGGGACCACTGAATTTATTACAACAAAATGTCATTTCATCTGAGCTGAAATCCAACCAACAGATTACTCTCATGCAAAAACAAGCAAATATTCTCAATTTATATGGTAAAACTAGAAAATCTTTGGCATTTTTTCCTTGAAAATGACAACATCAATTTATCAGATGTGAAAAAAGTCCATTCAGTCGACTTATTTCACATCTGATTTAAACTTTTCACAGCAGCTACCAGCACAAACACTTTGCAACAATGCGCTGCAACACGCATCGAACTACAACGTGTTGGGTCATGTTGCTGTTGGCATAGTTTATATCCTTTGCCATGGCAACGCTGACAAACTGGAAGCTGGGTGAAGGTTGTTTTGTTGCAGATTGAAACTCTGTTTAGGGGAGTAAAACTGAAACTTACACTGCTATTAACGTAGCTGACAGGCATTATGTTCCTACCATCGCCTAACTGAATCCACAGGGCACAGACGACCACAGTGAGAGAGGCAGGCGCGCGCGCACACACACACACACACACACACACACACACACACAGCATGTCTTGTGACACTGTCTTGCTAAATAGTAGATTCTCACACACTGATCATGTGAAGTTAAGTGAGCAACGTAAAGCAAAAAACTCTACCCATACAAACACACACACACTCACACACGCACACACAGCTAATACTCCTGCTTCGGGCCTTTTTCCTGTTATTGTTAAGACGAATCTGGTGGCTCCTGGTCTGTCTGATAAACTGACGCCTGACACACACACAAACCTGAAAAACTCAACACAGACAAACACACTCTGACTTCAGCCTCCATACCTCCGTCTCAGCGTGACTGGCTATCCATCTCTTCTTCACTGGTGCTAAATACAGAAGGAGCAGCGGCGCAGATTTCATTTTACACTCCCCATCTTTCCAAGAACAACGCCTGTCTCCTCCTACCCTTAATCCCTTGCGGTTTGGGGTTGCTTCCTGTCATTTGGTCTGGGTTCTCGCTCCTACATGTACTTTGGTGCTGCTGTTAGACACACAGGATATTTTCAAGCATCTTGGTGCCATTATTCTGTGAGCAGCATCGCTCTCGCCTGGTCAAAAATAGAGGAGAGAGTGCAGAGTGAAAAGATAAGCCTGCTTTATCAAAATAAATCTGATGGATAAAAACAGGCTCATGATTGCAGCGTGTTGTGCCTTCGGTCGTGAACATGCTGGTAACTGATGTGTCTCAGTCACACTTCTCTGTGATCACTTCTGTCCATGAAGAACTGCCTATTTTATAACTAGATTCGAGTGTATTGTGTTTACTCAGAGCTATCTTTCTCCTCCCACGAATGCAGGCACACACACACACACACACACACACACACACACACACACACGCATACACTCTCTCTCAGGCAGGTCAATACAATCTAAAATAAAAACATCACAACCCCTCCACTGCCTGCACCAATAATCCTCAGGATATGGACAGAAATGACAATTGATTTATTTAGCTATTGATGGGAGGACAGCCCCTCCCTCCACTAAATACAGGCTACAGCGCACACACACACACACACAGCGCAGCCTGTGTTTTTCTAAATGACAAGTGTGAAGTGTTTGGGTGGTTAGTATGGCAAAAATGACACGTCTCATCATACACTGTCTCACTGAGGGCTGTGTAAACAGACACATCTGTGTGTGTGTGTGTGTGTGTGTGTGTGTGTGTGTGTGTGTGTACGCTCAACATGGCCAGCCCCAGTGTGTGAGACAGACACTGCAGTCAGTGCTGTGGATGCTTGCACAGTGACATGCTGGCCGGTCAGACATGAGTAATCAGACCTGCAGGTCTCCTCGCCTGTCTCAGCATCACTGCGCGTCTATGTGCGTCACACGCGGCGTCCAACAGAAGCCACATTATGACAACCACAATGCCTCCGTCTCTTCACACAGTCCCCGCATCTGTGGAGGAGACTCCCAGGCCTGGCCCTGTGCAAAGGTCCGCTCTAGCAGACACACGCACACGCGCGCGCGCGCGCGCACACACACACACACACACTGCCTGCTGCTGCTCCTGCTGCTGCTGCTGGCTAGAGAGAGGCTTTGTTGGAATGACACATGCTGCTAGGTCCGAACTTCCATTCGAAAGCATAGCCTTTATTGCGGCGTTGCTTTTTGGAGCAAAATCTAGTGTTGCCAAACAAAACACAACATCTACAGCGAATCACTATCAGCTACCCATTAATTCGGCGTGCATGCAATACACAGAGCAGCGTTTACTACTCTTAAAAAGGTGCGCTATTATTTGTGGCGACCGTGTTGTCCCCGTGTATCGCTTAAGTCAAAACGCACCTATAAAGGATAGCGACGTGCACGGAGCCCGCACTTTAAAACGGGATTTTAATTCGATTTAAACGGGCTTTCACAGATGAATCATTCGCCGAATTCGCCTGAAGGCCTCGGGAAACCGACAGCAACACCGACTCACACCCCCAGAGCTGTCTACTTCAGCAAGTAAGCACGGCTTCTTAAAACAGCCAGATTTGCAAGGGAGTCCGGCGTGACGTTCTTTCCGGAGACGAAAAGAGCGCGGCTCGGACATTCCGGGTGTTTTTCCTGCCGGTGCCCGATCAGCTCAGTGAAAAGACGGACACGCAGACAGACAGACGGACGGACAGACAGACAGACAGACGGTGGGGCCGTGTCTGTGTTAGCAGCGGGCCCTGCTGGGTGTCTGTCTGTCTGCTGCGCTGCGTCGCTTCCTTCCTGCAGCCTCCCTCTCCCCTCTCACAGACAAACAACACTTCTTCTTGATTTTTCCTTCTGTTTCTGCGCTGATTCGGCCGCACTGAGCCGCTGTGAGTGTCCACGCTCACCTGTTTGTTCCGGTGTGAGAGCTCCTGCTGCCCGCTACTCTCCGCGCTGGAGCCGCTTCATTGTCCTGCTGCTGATTCCTCCTGCGAGCGAGCAGCCTGAGCAGCCTCCCTCCGCTCCTCCCTCCTCCTCCTCCCCCCGCATCATTTTCCTCCATCCCTCCTCCGCGTCCTCCCCCTCTCCTCCCTTTTCTGTTATTTTCTCTCCTCTTCCACTTCACATCCTCTTGATTCCCCCCCCCCCCTCTCTTTCTCTCTCTCCTCCATCTTTCTCCATCATGCATGTCAGAAGTTGCCCCCCCAGCAGATGCAGCCCAGCATCACTTCACCTCTGGACACACTGCTTCATGTCCTCTCTGAATCTCATGACCCCCCCATCGTGTGACTCACTGTTTTTACCGACTGCTCGCCAGTTCTGGTGTGTGGCGGACTTTTGCAGGCTGTTTGGCAGAAGTGGCAGCTCGGTGTGAGGAGCCACCGAGCGACAGTGTGGAGATGCAGCGCCCCCTGCTGAGCACAGCAGCTCAAAGCAATCTGCAGCTGCACCAGCACGACTCCAGCCAGCACAGCAGAGTTAGAAATGTAAAGCACAAAAGATGAACTACAAAGAGGCAGAGGACATCTCAGGTGACTCAGAGAGGAAACTGACAGTCCTGGCTTTTAATAAAAAAAAAAAAAAAAAAAAAAACACTCTCCAGCATTCAAAAAAGTTAAATCTGAGTAAGATGAAATATTTAACTTCAGGCTGGTTGCATTTGTCTGACAACATATTTTTCTTACCAGGCAATATTTATTTTAAAATATGTCACTTGTTTCAAACTTTATTGTCTTTAATGATCTTATTAACTTATTACTGACATTTTATCATTGTTCTGAGTGACATGACATTACAAACCCAAAATGGCATCCAACTTGTTCATAAGTTTGGCTCTTATTGCAAACTGTCCAATTAGAAGTCAAAAGATGTTGGACCTCATCTTGATAAGTCATGACATGGCTATAAAAGCGTATAAAATGCTTGATATGCCAAACAATAAAGCACAGAGTCCTTCTTCTTCTTCTTCTTCTTCTGCTCTCTACTTAATTGGAAACTGTGACAGCCACTCACAAAAACTGGCAGGTGGATTGCAAATTGCACTCACTGTGACATTTATTGACCCAAGGTGGGCCAGTAACTGTCAACTTCACATCTTGATAATTATCTTGGAAAGAACTTGGCTTGGCGTTGAAATTCTTCCATCATGCAAATTTGATCCAATGTTCTTCTGCTCATTTTTTTCAATTTTTTTCACTTCTCACTTGTGTTTGGCCAGTTCTTCCAGAACTTTTGCAAGATCATCAAAGGCTGTATTGATCGAAAGCTATGAAAGAAATATTGATTCGTCTACCTATTTTGAAATGGTACATTTTTATACCCATGTGTTCACTTTTACATGAATGCTCATAAATCTAAATTATCTTAAGTAGTTGTGACCAGACCTGGTGCAGCATTGCTACCCTGGGATTGCTGAGCTGCCACCCATCCTGGTTCTTCATCATCGCCCTGTCAGACTCCAGCTCCTGCTTCCCCATTGGACCAGCCCAGTGCTGTCAAGCCTGAACTCTCAAATTCCAGGTTTCCATCCCTGAAACCCACCCGGTCGTCTCAGCAGCCCGGCCGACACCTATTCCTGCTAAGCTGCAATCCACCATGTTTGAGCTGAATCTGCCTCTGTTTATCATCTTTCTCCAGTTCCTGCACAACAGCAGCCTCCTTGCTTCAACCCTCCTCCTGTTTCCTGGCTCCACTGACCTCTGTCGACATGCATTCAGTCTGCAGCCCCAGCTGGCACCCAGCATGGTCCTGACCTTATCCCTGGTCATCAGTCCGGCTGTCACCTGCTGCTGGCCCTCAGTTGGCTGTTGCTCCTGATGCCATGCCTAGCCTGGTTCTTTGACTTCCATCCCTGCCAACATAAAGCCTGAGCTGCAGTGGTCCTCTGTTCCTGTACTGCAGAAATCCACCGAGTCTGAGCAGCAGCAGCTGTCATGTGTCCTGTCCTGTCACCGGTGACCTGTCCTGTTGTCCTGTCATTGGTGGGGATGCTCCTTCACTGTTTGTTTCCAGGGTGTTTCTGCCTTCGGCACTGGTTTCCCAAAGGGCTCTGTGTTTGTCACCAGCCACCAGAGGGCCCAGATATATTATATCTTGTTTACTAATCAGTTTAATGCCTTTGCATTACTGAGACATTACCTCTGAAGCCCTGACATTGGCTGACTCAGTCATCAGAGGAGAGCATTGTGGGTAGACATAACTGCAGACCTTATCTGACAACACTTAGAGGTCACCAGCAGCAGCAGCCATAAGCATCACTTAAAGAATATGCCACAGATTATCAATGCACTGATGAGACTGAATGAATCAGCACTTGATGTGTGAAATGGGAGGAGTTCACTTTAGACTTGGCTAAAAGTTACTTTCACCATCGTCACATAAAGTTTATGAGAATTTCTTGACTCCTAAGTCAAATATGGGGACCACTTTGTTCATACTGCTTCAGATGTATTGACAGTGATGAAGATGCAGACTCCTCTCACACATCAAGACATCCAGGACTCTCCACATCAAATCCCAGTCTTCTGCTGGATCACTGCTACAGTACTGGACCACATGTTGACAGAATAGAGAGGAGAGCTGCCCGAGACCCTGACTAACCTTTACGCACACCTCCTGCTGGTTCAGACCAAGAGGAAGAAACAGAAGTATGAAGAGGGACATGAGACAAGTCCACACTCACGATGAGTCCACACATCTTCCACTGTCTGATGGAGATGAATGATCACTCATTATCAGTATCAGGAGAACCAAGAGTTTCTGAAGTCAGAGAACAAATAAAAGAATAAACTCTGAAATCCACTGCTCAGCTCTGGCCTACATGCTGCAGATATCAAAGGAGGTCCTGGATGAGCTGGACCTGCAGATGAGCAAGGCATCAGAGGAAAGATGTCTGAGACCGATTCCAGCTGTGAGGAACTGCTATCAAAATGTTTTATTACATTGATTAATGTATTAATTTATTAAGGTTAGGTGATTAGGTGTTAATTTCTATATGACTTAGCAACACTTGAATTTTCTAACAGATGAAGGTGATTCTGAATTCCAGGAGACAGACATTATGTCAGATCACACTCACAGACTGTGAGAGTCTAAATATCAATATATTCCTCCATCTTCACCATTAAAGCAAAGCAAAATTAAATAAATAATAATATAATAAAATAAAAAGACTATCACTGTGTGAGAGAATGTGATGAGAATTACACTATATGTCAATTGCTTTGTCATCAAATACATGAAGTGTGCTCTTTCATTACAACATATTTTGTGATTTATATGTCAACAACATCTGCAAACTGACAAAAACTCACTGTGAAGTTGTGGCCTCAGCTCTGAAGTCCAACCCCTCTCTGTGAAAGAGTTGGACCTGATTAACAACGAGATGCAGGATTCAGGAGAGAAGCTGCTGTCTGCTGGACTGGCGAGTCCAAACTGTAGACCGGAGACTCCGAGATCATCAACGCTCTCATTAATCCATCAGTCAGTGAGGTGATGGATGAGGCAGTAGAGTGTGTGCTGGAGATGAATGATTTGATTGTTGTTGAAGATCTGATGATTGCAGATAAATCAGGCTGCAAAGAGTTTGAGTATCTGTCGAAACTGACAGAGGAGATGGGGAGTTCAATATGTAACTTTCATGAGGTATCCCTCAAGTTTCACTTTTCAGTGTGTGGCAGCCAACAACTGTCTTCATCCCTGCAGAATCAAGGACAAGCTGTTTGCAGCCGACTAACACAAGATGTGAGTCCCTCATTCATCTATTATTTATTATTATTATTATTATTATTATTATTATTATTATTAACTACATTGTACATTAAAATATTCAGAACCTTTTTCTCATTTCATTTTTTTGTTATTGCTATAAAGACATGTGTTATTGGAAAATATAAATATAATATAATAAATATAATATAAAATATAATTTTTGCTACAAATCTTTCTCATCCCAGTCAGCTTTGCATTATATCTCACCTTCAGATCAAAACCTGCCCATGATGACCAAAAAAGTTAAAAGGAGCCGCTGCAGTGTGACTTTACTTATTTATTGAGAGTTCACTACTAAAAAATGTGATGTATGAAAATGATGAATTCATCATTTTAAAGCTTTCTGATATGCAACCAAAATATAATTACTCAAAACAACACAGAAAAACAGTTGCTGCAGGGGAAAAAGTTATCGCCATCAACCCTCATGAAAGGAGAGCAGGAACTTCTTTAATGTGACCAGCATGGGGCGCTGTAGCACACAAATACATAAACTCAATCAGACAAACACTCAATTCTTTGAGCAATCAAAGAAATTGATTTGTTATTGAGATTCTCTAATTGTATCCATAATTGTAGTCATGCTAATGTACCAATGTCATAGTAAAGTCATACATACATAAGTCACCCTCATTTGTATATTGACATACTATCTTTCCATGAAATATGAACTCTTGTACCTGCACAGCCTTTCCATACATCTGTTTATTTTATCAAGCAAACAGTCAAATAACCAATGACAAAGCTGTAGATTGCAGCTTTTGCACATAAGCCTAAACTAGCGGGCTCTCAGATATTTAGATTTTTTCAGATGAAAGAGAGACAAAGTGAGCAGTAAGACTTCTGAACAAGATGAAGTAAAAAAGGATGAACTAAGGGGGGCAGCAAATTAAGGATAGAGGTTGTGATGAATTTAAGGCATCAAGTATAAAAAACTAATAATCACTCGTGTACTTTCTGTCATTTATTTTACTTTTTAGCAGTTGGCAAATAAAAAAAAGCAGACTACAATAAGATATCCTGGTTGAAAATGATTTTATTCACTCATATATCCACCCACACATGAGCCATTACAGATGACTGATTTGTGTAAGCAGGCACAAACAGAGTTGTCAGTTCTCTGGGTAGAAGTAGGCACACTCATTATACCTGGAAAATAACCCCGTGGTGTTGGACAGTGTAACATGGAGTGTTGCCGTCCAGCATCGGTATCTTCAACACTCTCCATGTTAGTAATAAATTCTAAATTCAATTTCCTCATCAAATGAAGTACAATTTCAAACAAAGCATGCCATCAAATGTCAACACATGGGTTTAAAAATCTAAGCAAGAGAATGTTACAATGTTATCATGTTCTTTCACTGTAATTCTCAATCTACTCATCTGCCATCAAACCAGCTCTGTGGTTTCCCAATCTGTAGTTACTCATCTTCCACGAAGGGCAGAGGAACTTAACGTCCTGCCGCCCCCTCGCCACCCCCACGGCCCCATGACAGTCGGCGTTCAGCTGCTGATGACGTGTCCTGCCCAGGTCTCGTGTTTGGTCCCCGGGTTGAGGTGGGTTATGGTCACCTCCACCGCCTG
>JAVQJZ010094656.1:0-10079 GCA_036025355.1 Leiopotherapon unicolor
GTATTTATTTTATTGTGTTTGAAATATGCTGCTACTACGACTTAATTTCCCGACGGGGATTAATAAAGTTAATCTTAATCTTAATGAATTATAGTTTATAGTTTATATCATATTAAAAAAAAGAGAAAAAAGCAGAAAAACGGTGTTGCTGAGTTGATTTCAGTTTCAATTTTCAGTAATTTTGTAATATCTTACTTTATTTTAGAGCTTTTTGAGAAATGAAATGCAACAAAGAAAACCTCTGACAGCTGTTTTAAAAATAAATCGGCCTGGCTTGTTACTGTGGAAACGCTTCAGTGCGGGGCGACTTTTATTTTGCTCCCACAGTCGGTTTTCTGTCTTGTTTTTTCTGGTTTGAGACGATCTCGTGTTGGAGGCCATGTACCTGCAGGACGCGGCTCATCCACTGGAAACTGTCCTCCTCCGTGGAGTCGGGCCGCTGCTCGGCCACCACCACGATCCGCTCGTCCCGCAGCACCGTCACGGAAAACACCGCTATCCTGAGGAGACGGAGGGGAAAATACACTGTTAAACACAAGAAACTCATCTGACCACAGCGTGAATGTTGAATATTACATTACATACATCACATTAATGAAAAAAAGAGCATTTATTTAATAAAAAACTGGTCTGAATGCTTTAATTCAGCTTTAATAGAGACTGTTATTGTCCTGTTATCCTCCCTGACAATAAAAAAGGGAATATTTTGCTCACCAATGTTTCCACTTGATGATAAAAACTATTCGTCATCATTAACTGTGTCAACAAAAACACAGTTTGGAGGAAAATCTTGTTGCCGTGCTATCAAATGAGTTTCAAAAAAAAAAAACATTTGAGATTTCAGTTTATTTTGCTGAAACTTTGTTGGTTTAAAGGGCTTTTAAACAAAAAAAGGGTGTGTGAAAACAAATAAAGGCTCAAAATATCTGATTTCAGACGTGACTCCTTCAGATCTTCCGATTTTAAGAGTCGAATTAAACACAGATGAGCTGAATCAGAGTCGCTGTGTTGAGAATAACCTCAGAGCTTCATTCACTTTCAGATGGAGGCTGCACTGCAGATGGATTAAAGTGTTTTCTCAGATCCACTCTACTCTGCTCGCGTGTTCTCCTGCAGATGTTATCGACGTAAACGAGGGGAGAAACGCGAGTGTGTGAGCGGACAAACAAACAATCTGAGCACAAACACTCACTGTCTGCAAACAGACGCCCTCCAGCTAATAAAACATAACAAAACGCGCTTAAACTTTCTTTTAAATCAACTTCACCTCCGTGTGTTTGAATAAAAACTCCTTCCTGCTTCAGAGCTGCTTTTTCCACATCAGCTCGAACCTTAAATAGCTCTTGAACGCGTCATCGGAGCCTGTCAGAGGTAAAAAGATGAATCTCCTCCTCTGCGGCCGCGGACACAATTAAACTTCACTCTGTTGCTGTTTCTGGATTCACCCACTTGTGCTCTACTTTATTAGATTTATTATGTGCGGAGCTGCAGCTCGTTCATCACAGCGTCTGGCAGATTTTCAACTTCTGCTGACGTTAAAAAAAAACTCTCAGGACGTCCGAACGCTCCTCACCTGCCCCTGTAGACGAACTTCATCGGCTCCACCGCCAGCGCCGTGGCGACGATGTCGTCGGCGTTGTGTCTCCGCCCGCTCACCATGATGAGCCCGTCCATCTTTCCGGTGATGAAGACGAGGCCGCCGGGGCCGATGAAGCCCAGCAGGCCGGTCCGCACGAAGGCGTACTCGCTGATCAGGCCGCCGCTGGAGCTCACCGGGTAAACCTGCGAACACGCGGGCGGTCAGAGGCGAGGTCGCCACGGCAACCAGGCAGGATGCTGAGATATTTTTAACTTTTATTCTGACAGTCACACGGTGCTGCTTCTAATAAATGTGACGTTAAAACAACATTTCATTTTCACTTCAGCTTTAGTGGAAAATGTTCTTCTCCATCCTGACAACAAAACTTATGATAATAAGCTTTATTAAAATGAAATATCAGAGACGGTCATCAAAAGCAAACTCTGCACAAAATGAACAATTAGCTTTATATCTCTTTTTCTCCACTTTTCCAAATCAAAAGGAAATGAACTGAAATATTCTCCCTCCCGTGAAGGATGAATGGAAGAATCAGTAATAAATGAATGAGTGTCTGATCGATGAGCACATTTAAGATTCGTTTTTGACACATGACGCCACATGAAGGTGAAGATGGGAAGTTTGCATTTATTGATTTTCGATCAGACATGAATGAATTGCTTCTCGAGGCTCCGCGCCAAAAGACATGGAAATCATTCGTTCAGTGTTTGAAGCGACGAGTCGAGTTTGAGTCATTTCTTTACATTTAAATGACAGAAAATATCTGATTCAGCTTCTCAAATTTGATTTTTTTGCAGGTTTTCTTGAACTTCTGTGATATAAAAGTGAATGTTTGTCGGACAAAACTAAACATTTAAAGAACTTGAGAAGCTCATTTTTCATTATTTCCTGATAGTTCAGAGACCAAACAATCAATTAATGGGCAGAAAATAAAATTAATATCTGGTTGCTGAAGCTGTAAGAGACAGATGGTCACACACACATAAACACACACACACACACCTCAAAAGTGTTCTTGGTCATGCCGGTCAGGCCGTAGTAGGAGGTGCCGGTGGCGATGGAGCAGACACAAAGTTCACCGATCTCGTCCGTCTGACAGAGCTGAGGGACGCCGTCGGGTTTCACCACGCAGGCCAAACCTGGGGAGGGATGGAGGGAGGGAGTCAGCATGAAATCCACCTGCCTGCTTCAATAAGCTCATATAAAGTTATTTAAAACACACTCCTGTTCGTGGGAATAATCCAGGACGACATCAGCTTAAAGTAGGTTGTTCTGTTATTTTAATTATGACGAATGTCTGTCGACACAAAACCAGGTTAGTAAGAAGAACTGGGTTAAAAAGAGATATGATATGAATTCAAAATAATATTTAGAGATCCAAGATTTTATATTTTCTTCAAAAAAAAGAAAATCATGCAGTTACAAATGTGAGTATCAAAAGCATGAAACATGATGTTCATTTGATTTATAAAGCTGGTGAACAAGTGCACAGCAGCAGAGCTTTTATTTCTAGATTTAAAATCTCATTTTAAGGCTGATGCTCTCTCTCTTTCAGCCTAATGAAGCCGACAGATTACGCCTTTAATCTCCTCTTTTAATTTGGCGTCGCAGCGGGTGCAGTTCCCTGCGGCGAACACCAGGTGGCGCGAGTCGACGGCGTCGGGAAGCGAGCGTTTGATCAGCAGGTTTACACGCTCCCCTCCTGCAGATTACCGCCGTCTTTCTGGATTATAAATGACAGGCCATCACTTCATCATGTGCGAAGTCATTTGTGTGAACGTGCAGAAGAAAATGCTTTTCTTTAATCTCACAGAAAAAGACGCTGTGGAAATGTTCTGTGACTCCCTGCTGATGTGAAATGTATTTAAAAGGCTGTGATAACACATTTTTACTGATTAACGTTGTAAACAAAAGCAAAGAGTAAAAACAAAAAGAGTTTCAGCAGCTGATGTCGTTTACTGTGATTTATTGAAGTGACATATTTAACTTGTGTTTTTGGGCTGCAGCTGTTTTCAGCATCTAAGATGATTTATATCTGTAATATTAAAAGTTTAATGATATTTTTTATAATAATTCATCACTGTAAGTCTGAGATATGTTCAGTACATGTTTAGAAAGCTCTGCCCCAAAATACTGTGAGCTTTCAGTGCAAACTGTAATAATTACATTGCAAACTTTTACAGTAAAAATGGGGGAAAAAACTTCTCACATATAAATATTTTCTGTTTTTTTGTCTTTCTTTCTGATCCTGAACTGAATGTGTTTGGATGGACTGTTTTACAGACCCCCAATGAACTGAGAATATAATCTCACAAATAATCTGTAGTTTTTTCAGTTCACAACCTTTGTTTCAGAAAATGTTATAAAAATGTTTTTCTATGAGATTGAATAAGAAAGAAGAAAAAGTTCTTGCACGTTTAAAGTTGAAAGTGATGTAAACATGTAAGAATCTACATAAAATGTATTTTTAAATGAGGAACTGTGTGATCAAAGAATAAAAGACATATTTTATAGAACATTTCTCTCTCACACACACACACACACACACACACACACACACACACACACACACACACACACACACTCTCTCTCTCGCACCTCCTGGCGTGACGGTGCCCACGTCCTGGATGGTGAGCACCGACAGACGCTCCTCCGTGTCGACTCTGACGACGCCGTAGGTCAAACCCTGCATGGAGAGGACGCCTCGACCCGGAGGCTGGCTGCTGTCCTCCACCGGCCTGAACACACACACAAAAACACACACACACTGTCATTAATCTGCAATACACACACAGGAAACACACACAGCCATGCTAACAGTGTGAGTGAGGTGTTTTGTAAAATCAGTAAATCTGGAATTTCTATAAACAACATCATCTGGAAAGAAATGAAAAATAAAAATATGAAAAAATTAATTGGGACACTGAGTTCCTGTTTTTTTTCCTTGTTGAGGATCATTATGAGAGTTGAGGAAATGAGGCACAATCCAAAAGGCCTTCGACTCAACGATGGTAAATTTCTTCAGTTCACACACAAATTCATCGTCCTCTGAAACTACACGAGCTAAACGGGTTCGTTTTCCAAGGAAATGACAGCCCAGGTGGAAATCTTTCAGACTTTTTTCCTTCATGTTAAAAGAAAACAATATTTTCGTTTCCATTTACACATTAGTGCTGCACCGCTTCTTCAACAGTTTTACTTCATTAGGACTGTGTGTCCTGCTGTGAATTTGCATTTTAGACTATGTGTTCATTTATTGTTGATTTTTGTTTGCCAATTATCATAAAGGAGAAAAAGTGAGCAGCCCACTTCACTGTCTTTTGCATTTAATAAAGAACAACTGGCAAATATTCCAAATAGCAGCATAATAAAGCTTCTTTAAGTAGCACTAAAATCAGATCGACCATCAGAAAGAAAAAGAGTTTCAGAGGAGACTCAAATCATGATGCTGCTCTGCTGTATTGATCAGTAATTGGCTGATTGGTGCTTTTAGATCTTTCTGTTCCTGTGATGATGCTGCAGAGCGACAAACACTCGCCTGTGTTTGCATAGGTGTGTGTGTGTGTTTGCATGTTTGTGCTTCTGTGTGTGCATGTTTGCATAATCCAGTTCAGTGTGTGTGTGTTCGTGTGTGTGTACCTCCGGATGGCCACCGTCAGGGCCTCGGGGGAGCTGGCGCAGGGACAGATGACGTCGGCTCGCAGCCCTTTAGTCTGAAAGACGTTGAGGAAGGCGTCGCAGGAGGAGATGGACCCTGACGGACAGAAACAGTCAGAAACTGTCACACGGCCGCTTCGGCTCTAAAATTTCTAAAAAAGCTGCATTTAATCAAACACTCAGTGACATTAAAAAACACTCAAAGGACCGTTTCAACTCATGGACTGAATCGTTCATCCTACATCCAACTTAATTATCTGTTCTTTGTTTCAGCTTTGTGCCAAAAAGAAGGAAAAAAACATCATTAAAAGTAAAAGTCCCTCATTTAACATCCTACTTAAATAAAAATACAGCAAAATGTTCTTATAATCAAAAGTTAAAGTATTAAATGCACAAAAATGTCTCCTGATATCTGACGTGACATTATTAGATAGTTACTGATCATACTGATGCATCAACGCTAATGCAGCTCATTACTGTTGGAGCTACTTTGAACCACTTTATATACGGTTCCCAATCTGTGGGCCGGCCCCTCCGAAGGGTCACCAGATAAATCTGCGGGGTCGTCGGATGATTAATGGGAGAGGAAAGAAGAGAAATTAAAGTCCCGCTCCACTAATTTCTAATCTTTTTTTCCCATCTTTGCTCCTTGAACACTTTTTTAAGCACACGTGAGAAGTTTAGAGGAGAAATGTGTCTTTGTTGGAACCATGTAAAGACTAAAATGATTTTTTAAAGTGTCATCTCACTCTGAAATTAAAATATCTAATAGCTCTTGAAGGCACTTAATAAGTGAACAAAGGTGGTTTGAAACACCTCTTTGGGTTCATGTTGATTCTGAACTGAAGCTGACATAAACATCATGTAATCTGCAGTTAATGGGATAAAACGTGTAAATCTGTGAGCAAGGAGCAGCAGATTACATCATTTCCTGCTTTCTTAACGTTATATTTCATCCTATTTCATCTCCAGTCGGGCTGAAAACCATCTATTGTACTAAATGTGCGCGGTCGGACACATCCTGCTCTATTCCTGTAAAGTGACCCAGTTTCTCGACATCCCATGAGAGTTTATCCGTTTCTCTGACGTTCCCTATCTCAAACTCCGCCGTGCAGGCCGACTGCGACCTTACAGGGGTTTGATCCGTCGGCCACCAGCAGCATGCGCAGCGAGCTCAGGTTGATGTCCTTCTGGTCTTTGTGGGCCACCAGAGCCCAGTGCATGTCTCTGGACTTCACACAGGCCACCTTGGCTGCAGACAGACGGGAGAGAACGAACATTTAATATCAACGCGAGCGACAAAGGGACGGATGGAGCGGAGCTGAGCGGCAGGTGGAGTTTGTGTGCTGACCTTTGTACTGGCAGACTTTCTGGATCCACGACAGAGGGTTGACCTTCATCAGCGAGTAGGGGACGCTGATCACGTGCATCATGTTCATCACGCTCTGCACGGCACACACACACACGCGACATGTTAACATGTAGAGCCGAGAGGAAAGTTTTAATTAACCATTTTAGATTTAATGTTTTATAAGATATAAGAGAAATAATAAATTCTGTGATGTGATGAAATTCTGTTTGAGATGTTTTGTTGCATCAATGCAGCAAAATCTGTAATTGATGATCAGATCAGTTTTCAGCAGACAGGCAGTCATTTCTGGAGTTTGATGCTGCTGCTGCAAGAAACAAAAGAAATCAAACCACCAACAACTTTTTTAAAATAATAATAATAATAATACATTTTATTTAAAGCGCCTTTCAAGGCAAACAAGGAAAAGAAGATGTTTGCACACACTTGTTTGTATTGATGGAGAAATATAAAGCATGTACAGAAACCTGAAACTGAGAAGCATCAAGAAAAATGAGCTGCAAACCTTTAAAAATAATTTTCTCTGTGCACATTGAAAACCTGCCTTTATGTCTTCCACCTCCATTATCAGGGGTGAGTGTGGAAATGAAATGAAGATGACCTTTGACCTCTGTTCTTACCGTCAGGATGCCGTGCCACAGGCCAACGTCCTTCTTAAAGTCCAGAACGTTCACTATGGTCTCCGCTGCAGACAGACAGGGAGAGAAAAGGGTTAAACTACCAAACGCAGAGACTGTGAGTGTGTGTGTGTGTGTGTGTGTGCGCGCGCCTACCCTCGGTGTAACTGCAGGACTGTGTGAGCGCCTGGCAGTGTGTGAGCAGAGCGATCCTCGTCACTGTGACTCCCAGCACGCTGCCGTCCTTGCAGGTTTTATACTGGGAGACAAACAACAGACGGATCAGTGAGCAGGCGTTTTATGAAGGCGAGGATATAAAAAGTTCAGGATTAAGATACAGACATTAAAACCAAACAGAGACATGACACACTGTGCAAGTGAACAGAAACGAAGTAACAAGGTTTAATTTAAAAACAGCTAATAATTATTTTCATTATCATTTAATCTGTAAATTATTTTTTGGATTAACTCTTTGGTCCTTGAAGGTATCATCAAAATGGATTAATCCAAAATGCAGAAATTCTGAATTTAGAGGGAAATAAAAGAGAGAAAAGCAGCATTTGAGAGGTTGAACCTAGAAAACGTTTGCCGTTTATTAGAACGATGACTTCAACAATCAGTGATCAATAATCAAACAATCAAATAATCTGTTTATTTCAAAATATCATCAGTGAGCTGGAGGACAAATTTGCTCAACAAAATAATGGAGAGAAGTTTCCACTTGTGCTGCAACTGACATTTTATTTTTTTTGTGTTAAATTTCTTATCTTTCAGGTTAATCAATTACTTGTTTAGTTTTTCATTTTAATTAATTAAAAGTTGCAAGTTCTCACATTGAAGAAGCAGCAACCTGAGAATGTTTTACACTTTTCCTGGATTTAACCAGATTTATAAGACTGGTAACGGCATTTTAACTATTTCAGCGCTTGTTTTCATTAAAGTTTTGCTGTAAAATATTATGAAATTTAGCCACATCAGTTATTTAAACGTTGCGCGCTGGCTCACCTCGATGTAAGCGGTGTCGTTGTTTGCGTCCTTGATGTGAGGGAACCAATCTCTGGGAGGTTTGGAAAGATGCTTCGACTCCGTGACGAACCACAGCAGCTTGGGCCAACCTGCAGCGTGACGAAGAGTTAAAGTTCATTTATGTGATTAAACAGGACAGAAAAAACATTTTAATCAAAGAATGAGGAGACAGAAGGAACTACGACAAGTGAAAAAACAATAGATTTCAAAAGGAGAAAAGTAGCTGTAGTTTTTTTTTATTTATTGTTTCTCATCATGTCGTTTTCAGATGGTTAACAGATTCGTGTTCACTCTGTTCGTTTCCTCACACACACACACACACCGCCCCCCTCCCCCCTCGGTGGGGAAACATCAGGCCTTTACAACCCGGTGATGATTGATGACGTTCGCTCTCACCTTTGAACTGCGGGATCTCGCCTGTTGTGCTCTTGGGGAGGCCTTTGTGACAGGCGTCGCTGGTCAGCGCCACGGTGACGCCGCAGCTGCCCAACAGGAAGCCGATCTGCTGGCTGCCGGCGTCCTATTGGACGACAGAGCTCATGAGAAAACACAACACGAGGTGGAGGAAAAATCAACTAAATCAAACGCTTCTTCATCAGGAGGTTGTTTTCTGTAAAATGTTTCATACAGCTGGAGTCTGTGCTGGACGTAACGACTGAATATTTAAGTGTTTTATCTGCTCGAATGACAGAAATTTTTATGGAAAATCCTGCAGCGTGATCGCAGGATGGGGGAAGGAGTTTCAGGAGAGATGTTTGAAATATCAAGTCATGTAATCAGCTGAGGAAAACCGGCGCGGAATAATAAAGTGTCACAAAGAAAGCTTTTTTTTCAGAGCTGCAGTCCGTCAGACATTTTCTGTCTCGGGGGGGTGACGGATGACAGAAAGATCAGCTGTTATAACTGAACTGATGGCAGGAGGGCTCGCTTCCTGCTTGTCAAACATGTCATGCCCGTTCAGGCGGGACTATTTTCTCAGAAACGCTTGTTGCTTGCAAACATCAGAGAGCGGCGGATCACTGAGACGTCCGGAGAAACGGAGCTGAAATGAAACACCGCGGGAGTCTGCAGCTCCTGAGAACGAGGTGAAAAACAGACGTGGCCGAAGCGGAGAGGACTGACATTACGCCGCGACGCTGTAAAAAAATCTCCTATAAAGAAAGCGTCAAACTGAAAGCTAAAGGAAAGAGATCGGACAGCTGCAGCCACAGACGAGCTGCAGGATCTGTTTCTGATGAAAGGAGCATTTAAGGTGGATTTCATAAAGTACCTTGCGGCTCAGGGGGACCTCTATGGGAACAGGAACCACCTCGGCCAGCAGGCAGCCGTAGAAAGCCACCATGAAGGCCACGGGGTCGTTGTTGGGAAACACCAACGCCACCTGAGACGGAAAGACAGAGGCGTCAACACGGCTGCCACAGAAAAAAACAGAAATGCAACAAACATCTGCACATAAGACATCAGCGTCGTTTTAGTGGTCTTGGAGTAAATTTCAAAGAAAGTACAAATATGTTTTGTTACTAAAATGTTTAACTTTGTTTAAAGGAAAAGTTTGACAGTTTGGGAAAAATCTTTATTTGCTTTTTCTCTCAAAGTGACACCGCTCACAGGCGGATCAAGCGAAGGTCTTTCATCGCTGACACGTTACAAATTTGTCCAAACGAGGCCGCTGCTGCCAAAACGACCACAAAGCCCAGAAAAGCGCGTTGGGGGGGGGGGGGGGGGGGCGGGCAGACCCCGAAAACCCGGGCCCACCATGGGCGCCTGCTTTCGGCCCCGTTTGTGGGGGAGTTTTTTGGCAAGCTTGTTGCTG
>JAVQJZ010094660.1:0-15517 GCA_036025355.1 Leiopotherapon unicolor
CTGCTGTCATTCTCTGCGCTTTAAAGATTCATTTTATCCTGCTCAGAGACAAATGGGCTGATATTTGACATTTGATGAATCAACTTCAGGCTTGTCAAAATAAAGTGAATGTGGTAACATTTTAAATACCAGTGAGCAGTAAATGTTAAAGGGACAGATATTCTTGGTGAGTTTCTTACTTTAGCAGTGAAACAGCTTTAGAATCAGTTTTCTTGCATTAAACAGATGAAGGGTGGAATTACTATGCATACCAAGCAATATGGGTGGTAGTCTTTTTCTATTTAGCTAACCAGTGTCTCTCTGTCAATCAGTCAATCCACCACTTTAGTCCAGATATAATAATAACTATGATCTGGATTACCATGACATTTTGCACACACGTTCACGTTTACCTGAGGATTGGTCCTAATGACTCCGGTGATCTCCTGACTTTTCCTCTAGTGCCATAATGAGGCTGACATTTTTGGTTTTAAGTAAAAATGTCTCTGCAACTACGCGATGGATTGATATTCGTGTCCCCACGGGACCAGATTTTTTAACGTCTGTGAGCTTTTCATAATCAGGTCAAAATGTCAGTTTGTCTAGTACTTTTGTTTGTGACTAAGTCCATGCTGAAGCCCCTCCCCTCAGCATTGCTTAATCTAATTTTTAAGTTGATCCACACATCCGCTCCAAGTTAGTGCATGCACAGTGAATATATATCTCCACATAAATGTATGTATAATGGATATTGTTCTTTACCATTAAACTCATAATGGTAAGTTTAATGGTAAATTAAACTAATAATGGTAAATCATTTAAATTAAAATTTAAATGATTTTAAATTCATTTAAAATCATTTTAAACTCCCTTGATGCACTTGACTGTACTTCACATTTCTTATCTCCTTTAAACGTTCTGTGTTGAAGAATGTTGTTACAGACTGACATTTTCCTGGTGGTTTGCTGCTCTGCAGGAAACTAGACAGAACGCCTCGAGATGAAACAACGTGATGAATTATTATCGTCATGTGTGTATGCCTACTGCTCAGCTGTATGCTAATGTCACTTTTTATCTGGCTTACGTCTCCTTTAATCGCTGACATTTATCTCTCGTTTATCTTTCATTCTCACAGCACTCGCAGTGTCCAGGGTCAGCGTTGTCTTCATTGTTTCCACGATGACGGGCAGAGAGGGTTGTCAGCTTCACCCTATCAAAGCAGAGGTCACTGCACCGAATAGACAAGGACAACAGCCACCTTTTCATTCAGCTCCCAGCAGGTTGTTGACATGAATCAGGGAATGAGCTCAGCGAAAAGGACAGGCGCTACTTGACACATGGTTAGCTTGGCTGGGACGTGCACAGTGGTGGTCCTTTCCTGCCACTGCTCAGTTGTGTACATGTGCTGGTGACGTCGCTGTTTGGCTGCCAAAATGACATGAGGCACTGAACTGTCAAATAAACGGGCCCCTGTGAAGTGTGTTGTTAAAGGGATGTCGGAAGAATCTTTTTCCAAATGTGTTTTGTGTTGAAATTCCCCTATTATGCTTTGCAGAATAGATTTTTATAAGCCTTCAATTTCCAAACAAAGCTCCGGCTTTGACAGCTCTAAAGATGCTATTCTTCTTCTGTACCAAAGTGACGCAACTTGGTTATGCTGAGAAACCTGGCCTCCTTCCTGCTGCTTTGTTTCCTCCTCTGTCACTCCTCCCACCTTTCTCTCTCTGCCACTATCTTTCCCTGACATAGCTCATTACATTAGCAGGGCTGTGTAGTTAACATACACACGCAATCTGTGCGCACACACACACCTGGCTCACTGGACTGTAGCTGTAGAGCTGTCACGCACGAGGCGGGTGGGCAAAGGTTTGACAGGAGACAGAGGGCTGTTGCTTAACAGACAAGCGGTGAAATGCATGGCAGTGTAATTGCAATGAAGGGATAATTTGACAGGCGCTTGGTTATGATAGCTCGCAATTCTCTCATTCTCCCTGAATCCTGACACTGACACGTGCTCACACACACACACGCTGCATACAAACAAGGTACAGAAGCCAAACCCGTAACAGCTTTATGTTATTCTTACAGACTTAGTTTAAGGCAAAGCCGTGTCATTTTTTCTGTTTGTCCTCACGTCTCTCCTGCTGTTAAAATCCTCTTTGTTAAAGGATTACAATCAGCATCAAGACACTTTTGGCACAGGAGGACTTAATGCTTGTGTGCTATAGTGATAGATATTGTTTTCCAGAAAAAAAAAAAGGTTTCAATTCTCATTTCATCGAGACTGACAGCGCAATTCATCACGCGCAGGTCTATGCGAATGCCTTATTTAAACAATGCCAGTGCATCATTGCTCAAGGACTAAAAGAATGAGCACTGCATACCAGCCAAAACTACTACATTTCATCTTGTCCTTTTTTTCTGCTCCTTTCTTGAGCAAAATGAAGCTGTCTCGCTTGTGTTTCTGTCTGCACAGGCTCCTGCTCTGCTCAAGGACATGGATGAAACTGAATAAAACATGACTGACATCTTGTCATCTCGGAGAGGACGGGCTGAGAATGGGAAGGGAAATAGAAAATCTCACCTCTGCTTATTTGTCAGTGTGGACTTAAAGGGGAGAAAAAAATAAATATATATATGTGCACAGAAGCCTGAACCTATATTTGAGGCCGTATCGATATGTATGCGTCTGATATGAAATGCTTTCAAGCTACAGTAAGCACTTGATGTGATAGAGAGTGAAAAGAGTTCATTACACTTGTCTACCAGCTACCACCCTTCTTTTATCTCACCGATCAGTGCTTTCTTAAGCTTAAACATTAAAACTGTAGATCCTCCGATTACTCGGGCAATTGCCCTGCCTTGTCGGGGCCTGTTAATAGTAATTCTTGTTGTCTCGGTAATCACACTGTAATCTTCCTCTGATCTTAATCCAACGCTGATCTTTTCCCTTGTTGATCATTCTTTTCCTTCCATCCACAAGCCTTCTATTGTTAATTTCCACAGGCTCCCTGCTCTTATTCCTCACTTGCTGGTTTATTTTTGTCCTCCAGATACATCGGGAAGGCTTTCACACACTCCATCCCTCTCAGCTCAAGCGGCGTGATGTATGGCTTTACACCGACCCCTGCGGCCCAGAGAGCTAAAGCCATAACCTAAGAGGAAGAAATACACTGTCGGCATGATTCACACACAGAGGTGGACACATAGCTCAGACTACTTAAAAGTTGACGTTAAGTAGCCAGTAATGACACTTATTTCAAAAGACATTTCATCCAATGCAAATATGATTAGATTTTTTTGTAGAATTTTCCTGATCTGAGACTGTCAGCATCCATTAACACTGTTGCTATGTCAACTACAGCGAAGAGCAGTACCACCTAAATGTGAAAAACACGGACACAGAGACGTATACAACAACAACAAAAAAAAAACAACTACAGCTATCAGGACCAATTATAATACCTATGTGTCGGGTCATTATTTTCATTTTTGAAGACAAAATTGCTGGCTCAAATTGAAAATAATGTATCACTTAGATGAATATGAGTAGTTTTGCTCATTTTTGGCTTATTTTCATTCTCAGAGACGATGTCCACACCCTCCGGCCTGTCAAAAGGGGCGTCACATAGGTGTCATTTTGGATGAGTTTAGACAAATGACGTACTTTGTTGTTTAGTTTGGGGGACTTGTTGTGGTGTTTACCTCACATCAGTACACAGCCTCTTGACGCTCAGTTGGGTGCAGATTTCGTTTTGTATACGTGTTGCTGATGCTTCTATATCTCTGTTTCTGTCACACCTGAGATGCTGTTTTTAAATTGGGAACCTCTCTGTGTAAATTATAATCATTCACTTTTCTGACTGCTTGGCTCTGCGATGCGATTTGCTCAAGCCACTTAAACTCTCTCCAACAGCTGTGCTGCTGACCTTACAAGTGAGTTGGAGGGACCTCTCCGACTAGAGCAATTAAAAGAACAGCGGGATATAGATTTCCGTTGGCTCCGATAAATGTGGTTGGGAGAATTATAATGTGTGTGACTAATGGTATGCTCACAGTATTTAAGCGTGGTTCTCATTAATATGCTAAGCAACCGGTGCTAGCTTTGTCCTCCACACTTCTCCTGAGATCCATTGTTCACTGCTGAGCTCAAATGATTCGGCCTCCTCATTGTACATATGGGTGGACATACCCATTGAGATTTCACACAGTTGAAATGACTTTTACATGGTGTTACAGGATATCAAATGGATACAGAACAGTCTCTCAGGCTGCAGGGTATTATACAATTTCCCTAGATGATATTCAGTCCAGTGACAAAGGTAAGAGCGCTGGATTTGGGACTGTAGGCAAGAGATTTGATGGAATCTAATAATCCTCGGCATCGGCTCTCAAAAGTATGAAACAGCTACAGTTAATGACGTATGGCTTATTGATAGTGTCGCACAGGGTTATTCATCCTCCTCAGGGCTGAGATCTGCACAGCTTAAGACCCATACTGCACCTCGAGTGTGGCAGGCAAAAGACAACCTGCAGTATTTCTAGTCTATTTGCCAGATTGGACCACTTCGCCATCCATCTGTCACAAGCAGTCTATCTATTTGTTTTGCAGCCTGCCATTCAGAGCCAGGTGCCGTTTCCAGCTCTCCTGTCAAATGGTGTTCTAATGTAAGTGTCGAGATACAGTAGGCCCACAATCAATGCTCTCACCCTCCGCGCTGTATTCATTATGCCATCCAGACCCATCAAAAGCCTTCAGAAGAATCCCATTACCTCTGGGCCCTGTAAGAGGCCTGCATATAATTACAAGTGGTGTGTGTGATCGCAACGTGCAAGCTCGGCGATATAAGAGCAAAGAGACATGCACTGTATACTTTACATAACATCTGAGGCTGATCGCCATGGCAACCCTCCACAGGTTTTTTTAGGAGTCAAAAGTGCTTAATAGACCTAATTTACCTTGTAACATAATATTTAAATTTACCCTGTGCAAATTTAGAAGGCCTGGCCTTGTGCAAAATGTTAATAGAATTCATTATGATCACAATTAAAAATGATTTCGGTGTCTGAGTACATTATTAACTAGAAACTTCACAGACACAAATGCTGCATTAAAGGAGAAAACACCTGCCACCATGACACCCTCCCCAAAGCAAAGAAAAGCTTTTATTTGTGTTGGTTCGATATTTCTTCTGTAACTGAATTAATTAGTGCATTGTCAAGAGATGTCAAATGCTTTTCTTAAGAGCTAAAGGACTAATTAATTTATCTCAAGTTTTATTTTGATCTCAGTTTTATTGTATCTGTACCTCGTAATTCAATTATTCATAAATTTTAGATGAAACTGTTTCCCCTAAGTGGACAACTTACTGCTGGTAATTGTACTGTTTTCCTCTCTCAGTGACTTGGAGCACAGTCCTCTTTAGCTTTAAGAGTATATTGGACTGAAACAAAAGTGGTGGGAGACAATGTCAGATAAAGGAGAGAGCGGGGATCAATGATCAGGGTCTATCACAGAGGGAAGCCACACTTTGCCTTTCCGTCACATACTGTTTTTGAACTGAAGGCTTCTGTAATCTGTTGACTAAAGAAGACAATTTATTATTCGTGCACCGTTTAATGTTTTAAGATTATGAGTGATTAATTCTCAATCTCACAATAGAGGAATCAGTCATGCAAAAATGGCCAGTCTTAGTTTACTTATGAGGAGAGTTGAAAGATTTCTCCATCTGACTGAAGTAAAGGATGGATCCATCCAAAACTGGATTCTTAATTATTCATTTCATCTACCGCACAAATCTGATCTTTTGCCAGCGGCGGTCTGCATGTAAACAGATGCTGTCAGATGCCCTTGTGATCTTGTCCTTTTACACGTACAACTGTAAATAATGTATTTTCAGAAGAAACATTTGTAGGAAATAAAACTTGCTTTGCTTTAACAGAAATCAGATTCGTACTAATTGTGTGTCTTTGTTTTGCTAGAGTGGGTGTCACTGCCACGTCCCTCGTGTTCTCAGAGCCATTATCATGAGTGAAGCACTTAGTGTAAGGGGGGAAAGAAAAATGGTTGAGACCCCCCTGAGCAGGAGACTGCAGCTGTGCCGTCGGCCGCTTTACCTCGCAGGGTGCAATTGAGCGGAAGACGCCACGGTGGTGAGAGAAATTTTTCATCTGATTTGAGAATTCCACGCTTGGTTCAATGCAGAGGTGCTTTTGAAGCGTTACGTCGTCCAACTAGCCAGCAGAAACAAAAGCTGTGAACCGTGTACCTGCTCACTCACACAGACAGCGAGGGCAAAGAAACTTGACTCCCTTATAGTGTAACTCTAAGGTGCCACACCTGCAGAATACACAAGTCCTGTCCGCCTTGATGGATGAAAACGAGCGTTTGCCTGCCAGGTTTTTGTCACCTGTTCACGAGTTGTTTGACTGATGTGATGTGAACGTTACTAGTAAAATTGCAGCTTTCCTAAATCCTGTTAAAAAGTCAGGGTAACACGATCATCCATCAGATCGAAATCCATCTGATTATTAAGATCGATGTGTGTTTGTTACAACTGGAGCTCCAACTATTCGTGACCACTTGCCGTCTCTCCCACACAGCATGCTTTGGATGTAACAGTTTTTTCCCTGCTCTTCGACTGCACTTCCACTCTCATGAAGGATTAAACAGGATTTATGTTTCATGATGTCTTTAGCAATTTTTCCAGTAATGCTTTGCCAATGTGTCGGTCTTGAGCAGTTTGAACAAATGCGCAGGAAGCGAGAGTGGGAGAGTGGTTCTGTGTGTGCATATGTTCAAGTTTTCATAAACATCCTCCACTGTGCACAGTCATGCAGTCATTTCCTTACGTCGCCCTCCTCCCCCTTTAACATTTTGCGATGATTAATAATTCTTTATCTTAATAAGATACTGAGACTACAATATGTCTGGGAAATGACAGCTCCCAATCAAACTGTACTCTAACTGTTAGCTTGAACCATTTAGACTCGACTGACCTCCATCCCACACAGTCCAAATGTAATTTATGTTGAATAGAGGTCAGTCACTTCATATAAGCTGAATGGCATTTTTCAAATTTTCATTCAAATGAATTTGTTCTGCAGACAGCCACAAATTACGCTGTCTCCCTCCGGCTGACAGCCACTGGCATCCTGCAACATCAGGAAGGAGCTGGAGTTGTAAATACATCACAGAGTTGTCATTTATCTCAATAAAAAAGAAAGTGTGCCTTGAGAGTGGCTCATCTAAACTGCGGCACGCAGAAAAGCAGCCCTGTCGAGACAGAGATATTTTCAGCAGCTGCCATATGGAGGAGATCGAGGCTGAGACAGGCTGAGCCAGTACAGATGGAGCTTCTCGTTGTTCACCATCAGCACGCATTCTGCACGGTCTCACAGGAATCTGAGCGGAGAGAAAAGGCTTGGCGTGTAATAAAAGTTTAGCTGAAAACCAAGCAAGTGTCACCCTCAATAATCCGCTTTTAATTGTGGAGGTTTTAGTTTTGGCGCAGCAGTATGATAGTGCAGACGAATCATTTGCCTTTGTCTTTTATTAATTTTGACGATTCATAATTGACAAGCAATCGTCAAACTCACTTCCAATATTAAAAACTAGAAACATCCCCACCTCTAGGCTTTAGAGATGGAGATGTTTTATGGATTGACTGTCATGATGTCATTCAGCCACTGAGGACTTTAATGTGCTTTAGTTTTGCTCCTGTAACCCATCACAGCGTAGTGTGTGGTAACAGGTTTGCTCACTGAAACGTATACAGCGTGTGTGTTATACAGCAGCGCTTCTCAGCCTTTCCCTACACTGTCCTATCAGATGAAGTGCTCCTTGAGCTGCAGTCAATATGCTCTCATTAATGGATTACAAACTGGATGTTGAATAATGTTATTAATGGAAACTGGAGACGGTTACAATGATTTTTGTTTTTCTTCTGCTATTTGTTCTACACTTTCAGAACTACTCCAACTTCTGACTCTGACTCAGACTGATGAGAAGAAAACTAGCTTCTTGTTGGTATAATTGTGTAGTTTCTAATCTAATAAAGAGAATTACTACTATACAGTACAACTGTGTGGAAAAAATAGGACTTTATAGTGGATTAGTCCACACTTTCTCAGTTTTGTCTGGAACAGCAAGTTCCCTCTTAAAGGCAAATGTGCACAAGGAGCTGAAACTGTGTAAAGACTTCTTGTTTTTTTCCCCTTTGAGCTGTTATCACTTCATTCTGTATGAAAGATAGGTAAATATATGGGGATGGACGCATCTTTTCATATTGTTTCTATTTGCATTGTTTCTTTTTTCAACACGTGGTGTCCCATAATGACATACTGTATCATTCTGGCACCAAATAAAATCCTCAGAAGAAGAGTATACTCCAAAGAGATCATCCTTCTGATCCTCATAATCTGTTCAAATCCTTGGTAACAATGCCTCTCCATTATGGAAATAGAAAACATGAGCATTACAAGTTTTATCCCTGGGGGGCTCTCTGCTTGTCTGAGATATTCGTGGGACTACAGTTGTTGCACACACCATTGTTTTTTTTTGTTTGTTTGTTTTTTTATCACCAGTAACAGTTTCCATATTTATATTACATTGTGTGTTTATGGGCACCTAATGAAACACACGTTGTAAAAGCACAGTCAGCCCTGAGGTTCCATCCTGATGACGCCGGCTCCTTCCGTAAGGAGCGCTCCAGTAGGTGGGCCAGTAAATTAATGACTGTAAAACGACTCATCTCCAATAATGCAAAGTGGCAACTCGTTGCAGTGGGAGAGAAATGGGAATCAAATGGACTCACAGTGTATTCACCTCCCTCCCACTCACACTTTTTCCTGTCATTTTACCACCTCCACTCATCCATTGCTCCCCGCAGGAACCCCCACCTTAAAAAAAAAAAAAGAAGCATTCCTTGTGTCATTTCGTCTTTTACAATCCACTTCATTTATTGGCTTACAAATTCTATTAGGGTGATCTTGTGTGCATTGCGTGGTTGCTGCAGGGGAGAGACGGGCAGGGCTGCTTGGGAGGGGGAACCAGGCCCCTAATACTAATAAACGAGCTTGACTTTGCCTCCCCTGCCCTGCGAGATGGGAGGGAGAAGGGGCAGAGTAATTGGAAAATATCCCTGCCTCCCGTTCCAGAAAGACCCCCCCACACACACAGACACTCTCAGACACACGCACGCACACACACACACACACACACACACACACACACACACACACACACACACACACACACACACTACTATCCCCTCTCCATGGCTTAACCAAGCATTCTCTTCACCACACCATAAAATACACAGCCACTGCTTTTCATTTCAAAGTTTAAAAAAGAGAAAACAACGGTCTGATTTCAGTAGTCTGCCTCCATGTGTGGAGGAGGGGAGGGGACACCAAGGTTAACAAAAGGACAGAAGATGTTATGTGAGGCTTTCTGCGACATGCAATCTGCAAAGTGGGATTGTGGGACGAGGTGGGAAGGTTCAGCGGACACCGGTTGCAGGCTGAGACCATGAAGCAGTGTGATGACAACGCCAGTGTTGCTGACAACCCAGCACGGATCCGAATAGCAAATGGAAATCAGGAAACGAGGGAACTGTTACTTTCTTGCTGTTGGTGATGTTAACGGAAAAATGAGCGTGTTGATCATATTTACAGTGAGAGCTTGAGAAATAAGAACAGAAGGCAGAGCAAGCAATCCACGTCCAAGGAATAATTTACACACCAGGCTGTCCGAGAGCGAGGCCCCAGCTTTAATTTGAAACCTTCATTATTCATGAATTTGACATTGTAATAGCAGGAATACTGCAACTCCCCCCCTACACACACACACACACCACACAGACCCTCTGAAGACCCTGCATGACTTCATTATGTTGGGATTGAAACCACATGCCTCTATCAGACCTTGATTTCACTTAAACGAGTAAAACATGCTGAAATCATTCTCTTTCATCTCAAGTGACTGAACTTGATGTTGAACTTGTCGTCTCATGAATTAGTCAGAGGCGAGTGTTTCTGTAATTGAGCTAGATGTGCCGTTTCGTTGGCGGCGCATGCACGTCTGACGGCGTTGTTGGGTTTAGGATATGCTGTTGTTTTAGCAGGTCATCTCTCAGTTTCAATATTCCCTCTTGTCATTCAAGGGAACTGATCGGCAGCGCTTTATTTCGGTTCCACGTTGATAGGTAAACACAGCGGCGTGTCAGCTTTGAGTTATTTTCTGTTTCCATCTCCTTTTTATACCTTTTTCCATGAGTTTATATTTGGAAGCGATTTTGGTTATTTGCAGAGATGACAGATATGGAAAATTACAGTACTTCTCAGAGCCGGGAGGAGAAAAAAAAGAATAACAGCTTAAGTGCATCAACGCATCCACTGAGATAAAGAATACACAAGTAAATGATCTCTTCTTAGAGCTGAAACATGCAGCGAAAGGTCATCCTTGGCATTTCAAATGAGGGGGAGTTCATAAAGAGACCTTCAGAACAACTGACATGAAACCCTGGCATATATTTAAAACCGAACAATTCAGCCGTTGAACAGAATACATTAAACATCCTTCCTTGACTCTGAGTGCTATTAGATGTTTGTTCACTTCTTCAATGGGCCTTTCTCGCAGCACATATTCCGACTCGTCACATTGTTGCTAATAACATTAACTATTCAAGTGTCTCAGTAAGCCGCGACAGTGTCACAGTGTCAGTGCCAGTCCTATGAAAGTGAAGCAGCTAAATGGAATTCAGCCACCATTGACTTTTATTATTTACACCTGGGCTTTTCCCAGTGGAGAGAGAAGAACTTGTGTCCCATATTAAGTGAAAGTAGGGATATATCATATGTGACATTGTTACATATATATATTAAATATACAGGGGGTCTTGTCCTAGAGGGTCACAGTATAAATCTGCATGTTAGAGGGTTTAGAGGGGAATTGACTCTTTGGTGGGGCTGTTAAAAACTAACCTTAGATCTAAATGGAAAAATGTGCATTGGAGCAGAGTTGATGTGTCCTCATAAAACAATCATATGAATAATTCCCTCATATGCTCGCCTGGTTTTTAATTCTTCATACATGCAGGTTTAGTCGCTGTTCCACATTTAATTTGAATGTTATCACATTTGGCATCCCCATAGCAACTGGTGTTTGGTCTCGCTGCGATTTAAACCATTTGATCATGGTGCACAATCGGTACGTTTGTTGAAATAAATGTCTGTCACTCATTTCTCCAATGGTAACTGTGGGTCTTATCCTGACTCAAATATGAGCAATGATTGATCGCATGGGCCGGCTGACGAACCACGAGCTAAGGGAATTTTGAAAGGCCCCATATATTAAGACAACAGAGGCTTTTCATTCTGCGCTGTCATGATTACAGGTGCAAGCCTCAGTAATATTGATTGAGTGCAATCAATCATTATAATTCACCGTTTTGCTTTAAGAACAGTTTCACCTTTCCGGTACTCGCACGTTGGTTCTGTAGTACGGTACATTCTTTAATCTAACAGCAGGGACATGTTGACACTGTTCATAATTTGGGTCAGCTGTTGAACGGTAGTTGGGGGGAGGGGGGCACAATTTAGCAGCGAATGTGCCGTGAGCTTGTCCTGCATGAATGTGCACTTTAAGGACATTTACCACTTGATGAATATCAAACCTACCACACATTTGATGAATAGTGTCAACAAATCATATTTGCCAAGAGAATTTAACAGGAAAAACCAAAGTCAGGAGGCCTGATAACACTTTATCTAACTGCACAGCTAGAGGGGAATATCTAAGTAAGGACTATTGTTCTGCACTCACAGTGCAAGTAATAAGGGCTATTATAGGGCTTGTAGGCAGACCTGTAGGGGGAGGGAAATGAGCTCATTCTTGTATTGAGAATCTCTTTGTAGCTATAAGTACCCAGCAATTCAACTTGCATTACGCTCACAGTGTCATTACATCCCTCTTGAGTCTCCTCCCTGACAAGCAGAGATAATAATGATGAAGATGAACGCAAATAAGATAAATGTAAAAGACAGTAATGGGCAGGTGTGGGAGAATATGGGGATGTGTATGTTTCCATTTGTGGATCTGATTCTCTAATTACCACCATCTGCTGTCTGAGTTAAACGCCGAAGGAGGAAAAGATGGAGTGAAGCGTTACATTCAGACTCGGCAATTAAAGATAAATAAGTACTGTAACAGGAGAAGCGCATTTTGTTTCTTTCCCAGGTAACACCAGTTGCAGAGTGGCTGACTTCTCCCATGGGGTTCATCCTATTATGAGCTCTTTTCAGGCTCGTGTGGTATGTGGAAAGTGCCTGCACGGTGAAAACTTCACAAAAGCCTTGTTGATTTTGTTGGCTTATTGGAACATCTGAGGTGAGTGTATTTTCTGACATACTGTAATTTCCTTCTACAACTATGCTTTCTTGTACTTTACATTTGTTTCCCTTTGCTCTTGCAGTTTTTTGCTTTTCGTTGTTGGGAGTCCAGTAGTTGACCTTTACCCCCGGTCACATAGGGGAGGTCAAGGGATCATTATTACAGCCAGCAGGAAGGGCAACATTTGGAAGGGATTAGCTTTGACCCTGAGGCTGGAAGCCACGGTCAGCGGTGCAGTCATCGTCACGTTCAAACGCAACACTGGTGCATGTTTCAAATCACACATCTCTCTTGTTGCCAAAAATGGGTCCCATTTTCTGCCTCTCACATCCCCTCACCAGGAGTGCTGTGTTACGGTGAATGGAGCTGTGGAGGCAGAGAAAGTTTGGGCAAAGGTGTAATTAAAGCTGATTATGGTGAGGCAGAGGGGAGGGCAGGGCAGCACATTTGTCTTCCCCAACTAATGAGTGGAGGCCGGGAGAGCTGAATTAGCTGCCTTCGCTGTCGCCTCTCTCCTGCCATGTCACTTTGTCACAAGGACAGTCCTCCTGGAAGACGAGACGGGGTCAAGTGCATGTGTATCCCCTGGCGTTGTTCTTGCAGGCTGGTGGGGTCCCTCTTCGCCGGGCACTGGGAATTGAGGCACTTTAGCAAGCTCTGAGCCACACCACTCAGCCTCTGCATCATTAAACCAGTCTAAAAATACACAGCCCACTCATGCCCCCCCTCCCTCCAGGTTGCAGAGGACCAGTTCACTGCCACGCCGAAACAAACGCTGACTCCTGTTCATGAGAGGCGTGACACCGTCATTTTTCACACCCTCTTTAAATCTGATCAGTGTTACGAGACTACAGCAATACAGTATGCTCAACAAGCTATTATTAATTAGCCTTTATCTTTTACCCGCCTATTCACGTGGTCGTTATTGATACCACTACTGCCACACATATCCACACCCATTTGTTCACGCTGTTATTAAGGCTCATCCCACAGGCATTAATAGACTTAGAAATCAATACGTGACAGAGTGGCATCTGCTAAAAGCCCATTCTTTACAGTGTGTACGGTGAAACTACATCTTTTTTTACATCAATTAAGCTCATACATTTTTACTTTTTTACTCTTTTATTTGGCTGTCAGTTTTCTTTTATATGACCAAATTGGCTCATCTTCAGCTGACACATACAAGTGTGTTATATGAGTGAATGAATAAATGCACATTTCATCAAAGTAGCTCACGCTGCTGTACTTATGTTTTTTTGTGAATCCAGTATTGGCTATTTGAACCTTGTATGCTTTCAAAGAATGACACCTTGCAACCTGCGTGAAATGGACTCATTAAAGCGAGCTGAAGCGCTCCGAGGTGAAGCATGGAAATGTTCATTCTTGGCACATGATGCCTTCTATGGATTTTCAGAAGGTAATCATGTTTCTCTCTCAAGAGCAACACAACGTCAATATAATACATCATGCGGGTACCATGAATCAGCTGTAGAGCTACTCAGTGGTTGCTCGTTGGCTCACATGTGAAGAATTTTCAAATCAATCACCACATGCGGTGCAACAATGCCATTTTCTTGTTGCTGTGCAATGGGAATTACAAGCACATGTCAGCTTAACCCTGCGGTCCATGGGTAAAAATAATTATACAGTCAGACTAATTAATTAGTCTGATCGCATGGGTTTGAATAAATAATTTAAAAAAATGAATGCAGAGAAGCGGTTCTCCAAGGTAAACCCTTTCTTCAAATGGGCAATCGAAACACTGAACACATGCTGCTTATTTAGTGTTGTATTATTCATCGATACTCTAAGGTCAGACTGCTCCATCAGTGTTTGTTGAACCTGGAGGTGTCGGAGCCATAAGCTGGCTGAGGCTTCAAGAGGCAGATGATAGTGTGACACCTGAGCTGGTGTGCAGAGACTTTAAGGCACACGTGCAACTTAAAAAATGATTTGAATGATGAGCTGAAGCGGCTTGGAGGATGATGGGATGCCTTTGCTTCACTTGTTGCAATACATAGACATGCACATGTATATAGAGCAGTAAAAATAATGGCTCACCAGTTTAGTCGGTGGAGCTTGTTGAACAGATTTGTTGGTGTTATCAGCACTGTTCAGTCCCCTGTTTGTTGCAGTAATGATGCTAATAAAAGCTCCTTTTTGTGCCTATACAGCTCCTCTGATACAGCTGAGCTTCAGTGCAGTAACGACCAGCAGCCAACTCTTCATTATTTATCATCACACACAACTTATCACGTGTGCGCTCACTTCTACGCACAGTGATTTGTTGCCATTAAAAAAACAAAAAAAAAACAACAACAAAAAAACACACGGCAAACAAAGACAAACGAAACGAGCTCAGGGGGAGGAGTGTGTGTGTGTGTGTGTGTGAACGGGATGGAGCGGGACGAGAGCCGGAGGCAGCCGCTTCACACACACACACACGCACACACATACACTCCTCCTCCTCCTCCGAGCCGCCGAACCTCCAGCAGACAGCACTATTTGCGCCGAGGAGGAAGCGCGCAGCCTGCAAAGCGGCACTGCGGCAGCGCCGTATCACTGCGCCCCGGTCCCCCTTCTCTTCCCCGGGATCCTGGAGCTCGGATCAGGAGAGGAGGAGGAGAGAGCCTCTGCCTTCAGCGCTGTGCGGGCTTCGTTTTCCTGGGGTCGGGGGAGAGAGAGAGAGAGAGATTTTTTGTCAGCTCTAAACCTCGTCGGGCTTTGTCTTTTTTTTTTCTTTCTTTTTTTTTTTTTTTTGCAGTGACCGAAGGCCTGCAACTTGTCCGGACGGTCCCTCCCCACTCGCAAGGGTTTGCATTTCTTCGTTTTGCATGACGTGTCTTGGAGCAAAGAAAAAGAGAGAGAGAGAGAGTGTGTGATAGAGAGAGAGAGGGAGAGAGAGAGAGAGGCTTGCTTTTGTTGTGTGTCTTCCAGTGGAAAATGAAGCTCTGGGATCCGGAGCAGGAGGCAGTGCCAGTCCGCTGCTGCTGTTGTGGGCTGGACTGGATTACAGGCTGAGATCTCTGCTGACAGCACAGGCACACACGCGCGCACACACACACACACACACAGAAGGGGGGGGGGGGGTTAAACAAGAGCGATGAAAAGCCCCGGGGAGTTGAACAAATAAATTTTAAC
>JAVQJZ010094803.1:0-14129 GCA_036025355.1 Leiopotherapon unicolor
ACGCCTGTGGTTAAGTGGTCAGAAAGTGGTTATTTTACAGCCTGTGAGGATGAAAAGATATAAACATATTGATGCCTTTTTTACAGAGAATGCAGAATGAGCAGTTTCCCCCTCAACAGTCAAATTATTGCTCCGGTGCTCAGCAGTGCATAAATTCCTAATGAGAGGCAAAGAAAAACTTCTAGAACATTTTAGTGGAGCATTAATTGCTGCAGCGCTGAAGAGGTTTGAGAACTAATCAACACTCATGAAAGGAATCGTAGGCATGTTAAGAGGCAGTGTGGTCCTCCTCCAGAAAAGCAAAACTACAGAAACCATTTCAAGAGCAGGCCGCACTGATCCCCTGAAATCTAATTTTCCTGACAGGGAATGTCAGAGTTCTGCTCCAAAAGCACTTTTTCTAATGAACCATAATTACCTTTCATCCACTTTTGTACCCTCACTTCAGGTGCAGGTTACGTTTCGTTCATTAAATGGTCACATTTTCATTCAGCACGCTATGTGTGATTTACTTTGACCTCTGCTCTGTAGAATAACCTTCAGTTTCATACATCCAGCCATTAATCCTGTAATTCCCAATGCCAGAGCCACTGCGTGTGGTCACACATGAAGCCAAGAAATGCAAAGGGAGCAGGTGAAATGAATATCCTACCACCAAAAGTGGTACTCTGGACTCTACATATCTTTGTGTTTTTATCGTCATTTTTTTAGTCTGTCATTGGATACATTTTTTATCGTCATTTTTTTAGTATGTCATTGGATAAATGCAGTGTTTTTTTTTTCTTCTAATTTTCCTTTTCATACACAACAGCATCTGAAGCCTTTTGTGAACATTTCAAAATTTCTAACAGCAGAAGTAACCTTGACTTTTTTTTTGGCTTAAATTTGGCATATTCGGAGTATTTAACACAATATTTTGATATTCTCCAAATGAATCCTTAACAAAATTGTGACACTGAGCAGGTGTATTAAATTACATTAAGTATAGGGTTGTGTTGATTCATTGTCCAGCTGTCAGAGGAGGCAGGAGCCAGGCTGGATGTTTCTCTCCGCACAGTTTTCATGCTAGGTTAAGCTGCCTGCCTGTATACCTTGGAAACCAAGCTACAAAGCGAGCTGATAACGTAACCCTCCCCCCAGCTCCACCCTCTCATCTCAGTATGACTCCAAAAAACTGACATGGTGAAGATGCCAAAGCAAACGATATCCGACAAGCCGCTGGGTGACGTCATGGTGGCTACGTCCACTCCTTTCATACAGTTTAAGGAACGGAATCAATCTTCTCATCTGTCTCCTAGAAATAATGTAAATAAGTCTGTTTTCTTAAAAAAAAACTCTTTAAATATCAGCTTACCTCTGATACTGGGAGGTATCACCGTTTTTTCTTTTTAAACTTCCCAAGTTAAAAAATGGTGGATAACAACTTCACAGTGAGTCCGATGGTTGGGGAGCCCTGGAGTGTTGATCCCTGGGGACTGTGGAGAATCAGGCTGGCATGCCTGCAAGCTGCACTGTGGGGAAATCAAATGATATTGTTCTGCACATCTCCTCTGCTTCATTGGGAGCACAGCGAAGAGATTGTCTGCATTTCTTTGGCGGTGCCCTGCTCATGCTGTGGCACATTGCCTGTTTCCTGCGACAACGTGTAGGATAGTCACAATAACAAGTGATGTGATTGGCAATCTGATTCCCAGCCTGAGCGATTAGCTGTGTGCAGACTGTATAAATATGTAAAGCCCCACAAATTGAGAATCAATAGAACAAATAAGAAACTCTTCCTCTGCCTAAATGTTATTTGCCGTGCAGCAGCTCTCTCAAACATCACAAAAAGGCTGGATGTCATTTGATTCCCACTGATTCTTTGATACGATTTCAACCCCAAAACACACTCCCTCCAGACTGACAAGCATTCCTGCACAGCTGGGATGTAAATGTGTTATTGACTGAAACATTATTCACGAGCAGAAGATGATTTACCATCATTGAATGAATTATTGATCAGAAGAAAAAGAAAAACACACATATAACACATAACACAGTTTGCTACTTGTTTTCAAAGGAAAGACATATTTGTGCTGCTGAAGGGCTCTGACATATGAATGATCAAATGCCGTACCTGACGAGGTTTTTCCAAAATAACTGTGTGTAAAGATGAAGAACAGGAGCAGAATCTCTGCGGGCGACTGCAGAGGTTAATGTGATTTTGAAAGATAAACGTAAAACCATCACGTCGGCAATCCCTCACTTGCATATGACAAAATAGCAAAAGCAGCATTGCTCAGAGAAATTAATGCATGGCTTATCTGACAACCCAAAACTGACTAAGGTGAAAATGCAGCTGCAGCCTTGACAGAGAACCCAAGAAATTCAAACAGATTACACCTGTCCCTTGGACGACTGCACTGTCTTCCAAATGCGAATCAGATATGCCTGTCAGATACGAGCCAGCTGAGATCATCCAGCAGCAACACGACACAGTCAAAAGAAGCAAAAACAGTTTGCATTCTTCCATCTGTCACACAGCTAAACATTTATTCTTTAAACAAACTTCATTTGAAAAGGTGCAACTTTGAAAACTTAAATATAACTTAAATTAAGCAAATATGTGGACTTGTGTCCAAAAATACAAATGCACTGTTCTCTGTGATGTGAGTGGACATTTTTAGAGTGCTTCCTGTGGGAAACAGAGCTGAAAACCAGGCTGAATATCACAATTGCTTCACGTATCGCAGATCATCAGTGTTCAGTGATGCTGCCTGTGGTGTCCTTATTGATGGCACTTACCTCAGCCTCAGGCTATATGCACTCATGGGAGACAGCTTGTCAAGATGAGTGGCAAGCGTTAAGGCGGGACCTTGACCAACTGAGAGGGAGGAACTAAGCAGACGCCTCAAGGTGAAAAGATGCTTTAAACTCTTTCACAAAATAAAAGCAAAAACACTGGCTAGATGTTTGCAGGTGATTTTCCTTTTTTAGTCTGTCTATGTCTAGTCTATGTAAGACACGTTAGACATTACGTACGTATGCATTTCTCCTCACTAAATGTCCTCAACACAGTATAAACAGTATATCAATATCCAATAATTTACTCATTAGTGTTCAGTGATAGCATAGTCTTGGCTGATTTGCAGTGGGACCTTGGCTCAAGCAGCTGCCGCCAAAGCAGCCACCTCTGTTTATTAAGGATGAACTCACAGCGATGCAATGCGGCTGAAGATCCTATTAAGTCATGAAGATATGGCATTTATTGAGAGGACCGGTGGGTAAAGGAACAAATAAGCTAGAGGGGGAGATAGAGGCACTGCTGCCTGTACTTTTTATGTGTTAGTTAATGAGCATGTGGCTCTGGGTGGTCAAAGAGAGACCAAGGTGTGAGCCACCGCTCACCGCGGTATCCAGTAGATGCCTCAGCAATGACAGCTGGCGAGGCAAATGGTCCAGAGTGCAAACATTCAAGGTAATTACAGAGTAATTATCCAGCATTGCTGCCATATGGAAACCAACTGAGTGCCATACATCTTATTTTCATCCTGAGATGGATCAGTTATTCATATATCAGGGGGTGGCATCTTCACAGGCAATTTGACGAAGTGGTGAACTTTGAAAAACGCAACCTCTCTGGAAATCTATCTTGATATAAAATCACCCAGAAATTTTGCATGCAGTTGGGTTGTGTTTTGGTGGCAATCCCAGCATGGCCCCATGCTTGATGCGCAGATAGATGAGTCAGTTATGCTAAATAGACTGCTCCCAGATGGACAAATTATTCATGCGAGCCTTAAGTTTTGTCGCAGTGGGAGGATGCAGGATGTACGGTCATGCTGACAGCAGGTTTGTGGCTTCATCAACAGGACAAGGAAAGGTACTGCAGCAAGAAAAAAGCTAGAGATGCCACATTTCCATGTTAACAAATCAACTTTCTAATTATTTTTAACATTGATATTCCCATTTGCGTAGCTCATGGAGGAGACCACAATGTGACTAATAAGACACTGTCATTTCTTATTTAAAAACTTTTGCTTACCTGCTATTCAGTGACCTCTTCTGATCTCCTCCAAACTCTTGCCTCATGTTTACCAATGAGTTTTCTCTTTTTTTCACATCAAAAGTGGACATAATGAACACACCACATCAGTGGAGTGATTCATTTTTCACACTTCTAGCAACAAAACCTCCTGTGAGAACAGCTGTAGATGTAACCCCTATCATTGATCTTGCAAGGCATAGCCGGAGCTCCCAGCTCGCTGAGTTTTTGATGTTTCTGCCGTCTCTACACGCTGCTGAAATGCTTCACCCCCTGCCTGCGGGGCTGAGGAATCACCTGCTCCACTGAAACCAATACATAATCGCTTATCTACACTTGTCATGCTAGGCCCGCTACCTTTGCAGCTATTTGTCTTTAGATCTTTCTTGGATATCAGGTTTAAAGGCACTTGTTCACGCATGCACAAACACACAAACAAGGAGCTTTCACGACGGTGTGCCCCCACATGATGCACATACACCCAAACACGCTCACACTTAGTGTAATATTCCTTAAGGCTCAAATTTGAGTGTTAACATGCGTGTCTTTCTTTAGGTGCATGCAGAGAAGACAGGAAACAGATAGTTTTTTCATGCAAGTCAGATAGTGTCAGACTTTTTAAAAAGTAGTGAAGCACTCTTCTGAGGAGGTTTAAGGTTATGAAAGTACCTGCACGTACAGAAACTCTGCAGTCAGCTGCTGCAGGGTATCTGCAAACATTGGTGCTTAAAAAGTTGCAGGCCATGAAATATTAATCTCACTCAGATTTGTGAACGTGTTTGCAAATGGATCTCTTTGTTATTTGGCATTCCAAATTATCTGCACTGCATGCGTTTGGCCTAGTACAAGTTTGCCACCAGGTTCTTGCCAGTGCGCTTCCACGCATCATACTGTATGTTTTACTTTTTCAGCGCTTTGGTCACACACATATGTCAGTCACAGAGGGAAGAGAAGGTGCAACTCTCACTCTCCAAGAATAGATCCTTATTCATTATTCAAAAGTGTAAGTCAGACATGCGCAGATCAACGAGAACCCGTAAAAACGTCTTTTAGCGACCAACCAAAATCCAGATTTTTGCCCCCCTGGCAAGCATTAATAAACAACTCACCATTTAATATTTAATCTTCATGAAAATGCCGAGTTTGCCATTGCTTATTTGAGAGAGGTGTCTTCAGCATAGGTTACATTTGTGTGAAAATTGCTCTTCTTCATTGATCGGAAAAATAAATGTATTTTCTTTGTCAAAAGAGGCACAAGAGATCAACAATCGGCATCGGGATGAACCAAATGGAAAATGTTCGGAGTGACAAATAATTACACCAACCATTCGTGACTGTCTGTCCCCCTGCAATGCTTTGGTATATTGTGTTGAGCCTCAGACGTGTTTGAGAAGTGCAGTCCTGCGTTCTCTGAAGCTTCCTTTGTGTACATTCATCACAAGTACACAGGAAGATGCCATCCCGGATTGATAACTGTTCATAAAGCGCAGAGCCCAAAACAGGCGCGCAACTCGTTCACTGAGGGAGCCCTGGGAGGCCCCTATCTGATGAGTGAAAGAAAGGGGACAAGCAGAGCCACAGTGTGAGTGCAGATAGCGCTGGAGACACTGCAGGGTTATTGATGTGTTGCAGTACAACAGCAGGAGGCCTGTTAGTACAAGTTTAAGAGCTTGTCTCCATCTCCTTAAAACCATCAATCATTACTACATTTATAGCCAATTAACAGAAGCTCGTTGCATCATAGCAAATGGATACTGTTGCAAATGTCTATTACTGGAAAAAATTACTTTAAAAATGTTAATTTAAGCAAAAAAAAAAAAAAAAGAACATGAATAGAAAGTGATCTGTGTGACTTGGTTGATGTGGATCTTCAGTGCTGTCACAGAGCTCTCCCTGGGAAAGGCGTCTTGCTTCATGTGGGAAAAACGGCAGTGAGGCCCTTCATCTTAAATAGTTAATAATTAAGTAATTAATTCTCATGCTACTCAGCTTCACAGTTGCAATAGAATGAAAAGACAAGGAGGGAAGTGTGCTGGATGGTTGTCAGTGGGGTGTGAGATGAATTACAGGCTTATAGAAACTTTGAATTATAGTCACGTACATTGAGCTTGACATCCTGCGTGCATCAGACTGGGCTCAAAGTACACATGAAACTGTCGAACAAAACCACAGACATTAATAAAAGAAACCTATAACACTGGCTTCCTCTCTAAGGAATAAGATCACAGTCTGGATCTTACTCCCGTGATACCGTGCCGGCAATAACTTACTTTTTTGGATGTTGAAGCAGCCAGTCATAGCTTTTTAGATGGCTGCTGTGAAAACCAAAGCACTGCCTCCATTTAAGAAGCAAAACAAAATAAATCTTAAAGCAGCATAAGTGGATTTTCTGGCCACGTAGGAGCAGCTGCACAAGCTGAAAAGCACATGGACATATTACCATCACAAGTCTGCATTAAAATGAGTTTGGAGTCGTGTTTCTGGACACGTGGCAAATGTAAGTCAAATATTGACTCTTTTTTGAGCTCTGCTTTGGTCTCCACCAGCTCTAGAGAGAAATAGCTGCTTTTTTTACTTGATAACTGAGTTCACGATGTGGCCACTAACTTAGTCTTTTCAGGTAAAAACCCGTTACGTCTTGAGCCTTCTCAGAGTGATGGTCATGAACCTGAACAGTGAAGCTGTGAGGCAGAAAAATGAAACTAAAAATGATCTAAATGTGATTAGCAGTGGAGTGGAGAGGAACTACAGAGGTTTCTGTTCCAGTCACCATGCCTGATGCATTTTTTTATATGAACGTATTGACTAGAGCAGCTGTAAAGCCTCATGATATGTACCGTGCTGCAGTAGAAGTTTGTAAATAAACCCATATTATTCTTAATTTTTGTAAGCTGAAATACCATCAAGGACAGTGGATAGCACTCCAGGTTTAGTTGATGTGGTGCTGGTGTAGCGCCCACATCCTCTTTACACTGTGTTACTACGTTATTCAAGACTGTGGCTGCTCTCAGGAAATGTCTGTGAACACTAACTTATTAAAATGACTGACACTGTTTACGTTACATTTTAATGGTCTATCTGGTGCAGACTGGCTGCAGTCAGGTCAGAGAGCTGCAACAGCTTTTTACTAATTTACACTGTGATTAAAATGTTGATAAAACACTGACTTTTAGCAGTCTGTAAGTGTCTCTGTTTTGAATTAATGTGGATCAGTAGTCGAATTATCTCGATGGGTATTAATCAAAACCTTCTTGGAGAAGACACGAATCAATAAATCAGTCATTCTAGTCTAAGACAATCTTCTGAAGCACACAAGGGCACGCAGGGACATCTCTGCTGCTTTCAGCGCACGGTTGTTCAATTTTCTGGATGTAGTGATACAAGCGAGATTGCGAATGGAGATATAACAAATAGTTGATTTTCAGTTGCGTTTTCACTTCACCACATGTTGGCAGACTGGCAGAGTACGCTGGGAACGTGGTTATCATTTATTCCAAAATATTAAACATCAAAAGTGCCGTTTCTTGCCCTTTCCCTTCTTGGCACTGTTGTGCAGACATTTAAAATCTTGTATTTTCTTGCATAACAAATATGTAACTTTTCTCCACTGTTGCACTTACTGAAAGGGCATATTGACTTTCTTTTCTTTTTAAAAAAAAACTTTTTGCAACATCGCTGACAGCTCTCTGAAACTGACACTGACAAATGTTCATATTTGAGAGGCTTTGGTTCATAATTCTTTTATCACTTGGCTGGCCTGTAATATGGACACTGAGGTAACATACTGCAATATGGTACACACATTTGTGGGTATGTCCGTGAAGATTCTCAGTCCTCCACACCATGGTCATTTCTAAGAGAAGATAATCAACTGGATTTGAGGTTGTTGAAGACACACTCCTGATCCAAAAGGCTTCTTCATTCCAACCTTTAATAATTTAAGCATAACGTACTTTATGAATATCACAGAACTGAAGTAGTAGATAATGATGAATTACCAGACAACAGACCGAGGGATTCTGTGGTTGCTGACAAATCTTTAGGGCCTAAACAAAGTAATTTCAGGATTGTCAGACATCTGACATACTCTCCATCCATACCTTTCAGCTATCTAAACTGGGCGACTGCTTTCAATAAACACACAAACTGACAATCTGACAGTCAAGTCCACTTCCTAGCTTGTCCAGGTGTGCAGGGGTGAGAGATTAAGTTGAAGTTTGAACTTCTCAAGCCCTCTTTTTCCATTAATCTTACAACTACTTTTGTTGCTTTTTATGGGTGAAACCAAGTGCGACACCAAGGATGACTTTGAGGAGGGACTGCCAGAAAGTCTTTGCCCTCATCCTGGTTTTATTGCAATTATTATTACATCTTGACCATTTTTATATCAGCATTTTTTTTGGCCCAGCCTTTAAGTGTAGCCATTGGGATGACATGTAAACAGTTTTTGCCTTCAGATGAGGTCAGACGACACTTTAAAGAGTTAAAGATACTGCAAAAACTTATAGGAATTTGTTCATCTATTACATCTATTATCTATTACTTGCAGATTACTTTGTGGTAGGAAACATAATTGCAGCCTGGTTTATGTTCACTTGCTATGTTTTCTCAAATGTAAGTCAAATATTGACTCTTTTTTGAGTGAAGAAAGATTTTTGTGACTGTATATTCTAGTATAGTTTGGTAGATTTGGTTTAGGCAACATAAGCAAATTAGAGAATGCAGTTAAAGAAAGACTTGTTTTGAAGCAAGAGACAGGCCTCCTGTATTTTAATAACATTTAACTGAAGATGCAATCTTTCCTAGCCTATACATAACTTTTCGATTGTAGCGTAGATATTGTATAATAGTGTATAAATCGTTATTTTATGAACTTATGTATTTATGTATTTATGTACTTATGTATGTATAACTATGTATTTGAAGATAAAGATAATACATTTCTTGAAATAGGCTTACACGCAAACACGTGTCATGCTTTTTACAACTCCAGCCTTCACCCTTCCTCACCCAAGCTCCGTCTTGCTCCAAATTAGTATTTTCTGACTGCAGTAATGGTCAAAGATGTTGGCAAGTAGCACCCAATGTCAGGCTTCAATGCATTTCCTCTGAAACCCCTTGCTAATATTACAGACACAAGGAAACCAATGTTTCCCAGTGTTCAGTCTGTAATAACATATTAGGCCCTTTTTTGCATGGACTTGATGAATGTGCATTCTCCTCAGGTTATGCTCCATCCTACAAATTAGACAGAAACCTCTCATAGAGATATAAATCACCATGTCCACCCTAACAACCTCTCAGAATTGTTGGCTGCCTCCAAAGCTTCTCAGCCTTGGTGACTGGAACATCTCGTCTTGCCAGGTCCTCCCTTGCAGCACCGTGCTCCCCTCGCAGGACAGATGAAAAATGTGATAGGTTCCAAAATGGAGCATAATGCTCGGAAAGTGAGAAATGTCAGCACCTGGCGAAGTGATCTTCCAGTCATTGATATTGATCAACAACACTGTCAGCTCCCCTGCAGATGGATGGTGGTCATTTAGTGTTCTGGGGCCAGTAAAGAATCTTAGTTATTGGTCTTTAAAATGTGGCCGTCCGCTCCTGGGATCAGACTGAGAGAGGCAAACAGAGGGAAGATTTCAGAGAGAATCAATGTGACCGCGAGATGTGGATGTGACAGATAGTGAGTGAGATGTGGGTGAATTATGAAAGGAAAAGGTTAGGAGTCAGTGGATGGGCTCTCTGGTCAGGCCTTGGCTCTTTTACTTGCTTGGTGATAGACCGTTACCCGATATGTCAGAGGGTTGGAGTAGGCGGGGCAGTCACTTTATTCCTCCATATATATTGTTAAATCTCCACAGTAATAAATCACAACATAGATTTTTGTACTGTCTTCACCTATTTTATGAATGAATGCCTTACTTTCTTTTTTCTGTACCATTTACATCTGATACCTGCCCACCTGTCATGCAGTAATAATTGTAGCCGTCAGTGCTGTGCGTTATTCTATAAGAAACAGTGTGTATGTGCAAGAAAGACTGAGAGAGAATCACACACTCACACACCCCTGTCACAACCACCAGCAGGACTTCTTTGACAAGGGCAGCAGCCTGTAATTTATTCTGATGCCCAGCCCCCTCGCACACACACACACACACCCTCCATCCACACCGCTCTGAAGGTCATCCCCCACACTGATAAGAAAGCTGAAAGAAAAGCATTTTCACCAGTGATAATCAACTGCTTATTCCTTCAAATGCCACATCTGAGAAGTGGCTGGCACAATTCCGCTGTAATACAAGCTGTCAGGTGGTTTGGTGCTGCCGGAGGGGGATTTGTTGCTGTAAGGTTTCATTCGTGGGGTGGCAATCTGACGAACGGAATAGATTGAAGTTGTTTTCGGCATAAGAGAAGCCCAGAGAGCACCAAAATGAGCCATAAAATTTGATAAACAATGTCTGAAGACAGGAGTTGGCATTCATGAAACAGACAGATTCGCTGGAATATATCTCGACTACGCCGAAGTGTTTGCGCTTGAGCTGTTTCGAGGCCACACTCTCATGGTTAGTTTTATAGCCAATGTTGCATTCATCCTCATCCTCGCTTCTCGACGAGTTATTTCAGTCAGACGTTACGCTATGCTATCTAAATATTTATTTATATACTGGCTGTCTGGAGGGATGGATTTGAAGGCTCCTCTGTGATGGTGCGTTACTTTCTCTGGACTGGGGTTTACAGTGGCGAGAGACGAGGACCGTCTCTCTCACAGCAGCACAGCAAACAAATCTTCGCGGATTTGATTCAGGATCGATTGCATGAAAACCACAAAGCAGCACAGCAACTTCAAAGAGGAAGGCAGATGAGCTATGTGTGGAGAGGAAGGAGGATAAAGAATGAAGGATGAAGAAGAGTTGAGGGGGAAATCGATTGGACGCTGGGCTGTACCAAGAAAACATACGAGTGGTCGGATTACTTTGGCTTCATACACATTTGCCTTTCAAAGCCGTTTTTAGAAACATTTCACTTCCTTCACGAGGTGTTGCATGCGTACCTTAATGGATTATAAAAATGGCAGAACTTTAAACCAACTCAGACTAGGTGTTCAAATGTTGTCATCCCTTCAACAAAGTCTGTGTTCACTCCCACTGCTTAAAGCCAACTGCAGGCTTGTTTCTGACAATAGATGGAAACTTTTAGAGGTTTCGAGAGAGTTCACATGGACTGGAGCTCAGTTCATGGCCGCCTCGCCAACGTTGCTATGGTGCCTTTACCACTGTTAACAGTGGGAAGATTTCAGCAAGTACTCCTAACTGCGAGACAAAACAGGTAATTTGCCAGCGCTGCCCCCATTTTAAAAGGTCTCTGGAAGTTTAAGCAACTAAAACTTTTTGGACAGTCTTGAAAATCTTCAGTACCTTCTGAAACCAGTCAAGTGTGGTCAGTACTACGAAATTGGCAGTTTGAACGTGAAGGTCTTCTCTTTCTCTCCATATTAAATTCTGGTGGTGTTAAGGCAGTTCCTTGTCTTTGTGCAAAGGGAACGGAAAGATTAATAAAGAAGTGGTTGTTATAACATGGAGCCATTACAGGCGATACTCTTTGTAATGTTAGAAAGCTGCAAAATAACTGAAGTTCCAAGACTTTATCAGGGATTTAGAGACCTTGCTCCAGGCTTTCCAAAAAACTGGAAATGTTAAATGCATCACTTCCTGTGTGCTTGAGGGATTTTTCCACAATACAGCATTGTGATACAGGAAGGTTACAACAGACAGTATTAATACTTCGGGATATTGGCTGCGGGTTTACATCCCATTATCATGTTGAAATATATCAGCAGAGCGTAACAAGGAACAACCATGATTTAGTCACATGAAAGAGATTAAGGTCAAAAACATCTAATCCTGCATTGCCTCAGCTGTGTAGCTATGTGCTGTTTGACATTACGTGTTATGTGCATCTATATGGAAACTAATGGAAGGCAGCTCACACATTGATTAGCACTCTGGTTTGTGGTCATTAAGACTCCCAAGTGGCTTCCACTTACAGTTTTAAAGGCTAATCACTATCTACTCGTAGCTCGTGTTGTAATTATTTCAGCATGGAGGAAGACTGTTCATTCCAGTATCTTTTACAGTGTTGCACTAATTTTGATATTTTATTGATATTAATGCCTGAAATTAAATGTACTGTACGATAGCTATAGAACTCTTCCCAAAATCACTCCGCGCTGGTTTGCTGTTCAGCCTGCAGCCTGGTGAGATATTTCAATTGTAACGGACAGGGAACCTATGACATTTTGAAAAAACTGTGCCAATGGTGATGATTTTATATTTTCATTGCTTTTTGGCATTCTTCAAGAAACATTTTATGCCTCTGTGCTGGTGACAGGCGGGGGTTGTCCATCCATCTGTCCGTCCTATTCTTCTGAACACTATATCTTGGGAATGTCTTTATGAAATTTCTTCAAATTTGGCACAAACGCCTACTTGGACTCAAGAGATGAGATGATTAGATTTTGGCCTTGAGTAAATTTCATTTCATCGGGCACAAATCGTTGTAGAGAGTTCGTGAGGGGTCATCCAAGATGGCTTCAATTTAGCTTTTCCGCCACTGCCTCCACACAGTCTACTGGCTGGCCTTCCTCAACGGACTGCTGACCTCCAAACCTTGATGTCACCACCCTTGTGCAGAATACTGGACTGAAGAGACTGATAAAAGATCTTTTGCAGCCTTTTGCACACACTGAAGGATTTGAGTCTCCTCTGGAAGAACAGTCTGCTCTGTTCCCTCCTGAAGAAGGCCTCAGTGTTGTGAATCTAGTTTTTATTGATGCTGTCCCCAAGGTCTACCCTCCTCACCTTCTTTTCGTGGAGGACAGCTAGGAAAAAGGGGGCATCCTGCTCCTCTGGCTGTCCACCACAATTCTTCTGCTCATATTGAGCTTTGTGTGATTGTTCTTGCAGTGTGTGATGAAGGTCTCTATCAGTACCCTGTACTCCTGTAAAAAAGTCTCTAAGTGAAAACAAGTTTCTCACGGTAAGTTATTAACTGGAATCATACATGTCACACATTCACTTGTCAAAACCAATAAACAAAGCAAATTTCCTCAAAGTCACTATTATATAAGCTGAGACAGACAAACTGCAACTTGACTGGATGGCAGAGGAAACAGTTAAGAAGTGTTCATTCTTGTTTTGCTCGTATTTCTAATCAGACAAAAAGCAGCTCAGCTTGGAACTGTGACCCTGAACTGAGTGGGGAAAAAGCAGCGTGAGTACAGATACTTTTAAAATAAGTACGATATAGAGAATGATTCAAACAAATGGTGGGCATATGAATTATATCTTCTGAACAGAAAATGCAGCTCTGTGGACTGGAGCTTTAGTGTTGGTGGGCAACAAAATAAATTGTGTTTCAATGAGATAGCAATCTTGAAAGTGATTTACTTGGACAAATAGAAAGTGGAGTGGCAAAAGTGGAAATTGATTGCATGTAGATGTGTATGCGTCCTTTGTGCACGCAGGCTTACCTTTCAGTGAATTGCCCGTCGATACCATCAGAAGTGCAGGTGCAGTGATTTCACTAATCATACGCCAAATAAATACACAATAATTTTTTCCCTCTGCTTTTCGTCGGCCATTCACTCAGTTAACAAGATGTTTCTTTTGCTCTGAAGTGACATCTTACTGTTCACATGCAAAAAGATGTCAGAGGCGTCTGAACCACGGCACTGCTGCACTTTTCATTCAGACACGAAACTGTAGCAGGGAAAACGAAACAGAAAAAAATCCCTGGCAAAAAGAAACTGTGCTGGCTCACCGTCAAGCACTGTAGCAGGTGAGAGCTTAGCAGAGAAATACATCACACCGCACGGGCTCCTCTTACAACTAAACATGCTGTTCCTCACACCTTGGCGTCCAGTCCCTTTCTCTACTATCTGCTATCTTCTCTGAGGCTTTCGGCAGGACAACGTCAGACTACTTTGGATTGGCAGCGCTCCATGTTGGAAGCCATGTTTCACCTTCTTGAGGAAATTAAACCAGGAGAACTTGTTTTGTTTTGTGTGCTACTCAAAAACTTATGCTCGAGCCCATATAGCAATGTG
>JAVQJZ010094833.1:0-18697 GCA_036025355.1 Leiopotherapon unicolor
GCCTTGCTGTTGACATATTCTGGTTGAATTTCAGTATATTAGCAATGTTTTTGGGTTAGGGTTTTCAGTTGGGGCGTTGTTTCCTGTAGTCGTGTGTTCATCTTTTCCCTGCTAAACAAACAGTTTCCAGGGCTTCAAATAAAATATTACATAACTGGTCAGTGCATGATCAAAAGTTTTTATTTCATTTTCATCTACACTCATTTGCAAATATCAAGGGCTAACCGAGGGATGCAATAAAGGGATGAGGAAATGTCCGATGTACTTGTTAGTGATTTTACACAACTTGCAGGGATACATGCTGCTTGATAAGATAAAAAGACATGCGTTTTAATGTCACTGTTAATCAATGAGGACCTGTTCATTCAGAGTGTGTGTTATTAAGGTTAGTGGCTCTTGAAGTCTATAAGCGGGTCAGTGTGGGGGTTAGTAGATCTGAGAGATGAGACGGGTTAGAGGCGACGTGATGAACAAGGTGAGATGCAACACGAAGGTGCGATGATGACCAGTGAACGACAAAAAGCACAGATTAACACCAAGGAGGGTCGCACAGCCAGCATGGACAAGTGAGTTCGTAACGTGGCAGGTTTAGTATCTAAACAGCTACTCTTAAATAACTAAAGTGAAATTTTGCTCTTGGTCACTCTGGATTATTTGTGCATGGCTTCCTGTAAACAAAAAGAGGAAACTAACATCATGCAGACAAAATAATACAGAAAACAAAATAAGTTGCTGAGGTTTGTTTAAACATTCAAGTTGTGCTTCTGCCAAGCTTTTTTACTTTTTCACTAAGTGCAGCTGGTTCAGTTTGCCATGCATTTGCCTGTGTGCCGCGTTTAGGTGCCGGAGCTGCCACACGAGTAATAAACGTCCACAATGAACACTGTTATTGACATAAAAATCAAAACCGTACAGTACAGTGGTTCCCAAATTCAGCACAGCTGCCACAACTTTATAATAAACAACATATCTGCAGCCATTAGACATTTCATAAATTGAATTTCATGCAATTTAGATTCAAAAGCTAACAAAAACTACAAAATCAAGACTGATCATTTGCAAAAATCTAGCTGTTGTAAAGTAAGTTTCCATCAAATGTGAACATCAGTACGTACCGGTCATCTTGCATGGGCCTGACATACCCAGCAGACAGGATGTTGAGAGAGAGGATGTTGGGGTCAATGATGGTCTCATCAGCTTCAGGGGTGTTGCGGAGACGTCCTGGGAGGGCACGAGTGTGTAAGTTAGACCAGCTCATTCACAAGGCGGTGTCACTGTTTGTGCAAACGTTTTCAGAGTAAGAAAGTCTGAAAACTAAACTCACCCACAACAAGCTCTCGGATGTCCTTCCACTCGATGTCACCTCCTGATTCATGCACAATGGTGATGGTTATTCTCCTCTGGAGGCCCTGTGTGTGTGAGGAAAGGATGAGTGGTTACGTTCAGTACATTTTAAATAATTCAAACATCGTATTTGTGTAATTAGCGTACCTGGTGCAGCAGGAATGTGCCATGGCAAGGCATTCCTCCTCTGTGGTCCACCACTGCAGGGATGTAGCTGCGAGGACACAAATGAAAACAAACTTAATTGTTTTCATGGTCATTAGACTCATTCCTTAATAATATAATAATAAAATGTAAAACTCTCCCAAATCAGCAGAGTGACAGTGGATGTTTGTGCAGGGGTGACGCAGGAAACTCACTCTCCATTAGCCTCCAGCTCGCAGATCTCAAAGAAAACCATGAGGTCGTATTTGCAGTGGCAGGGTCCTGCCTGCGGGCGGGTCATAGCTGTCAGCTTGGTGGCAGGTACTGTGTGGAAAAAAGGAGGCAGATGGCGTGAGACAGGTTGAGGGTAAACAGAGAGCAGACTAGCGGCTAACAGCAGGGAGTTTCTCTAACCCTACAGAGGAAAGAAAGAGGGAGGAAGAAAGGAAATCAGTGATGCAGGGAAAGAGAGGAACCACTGAGTCCTGTAGGAGGATCTCCTTTTCCTTCAGCAGATTTCAAAGCAACTCTGCAGTCCTCTCTTAAAGGAGAATACCACTTAATATATCATATCAATGCCCTTCATCATCATTGTTGTTATGAGTAAAATCTAGTGTGACGATGAGTTAGATGCAATCCTCCAAATTAAGGTCGCTCCCCAAAAGGAGTTCAGAGTTACTGAAAGAAAGAGTGTGCATTAAAAAAAGACCTGCAGCCCTTGAGTTTGGCCCAAGCTCAAGCAAAACCACAAGATATATAAATATGTATTATTTTTTTAATGTAATACGAAGTAAGTTATATAATGTATTATTCTGCACATATATATTTTCATTATGCATAATTCATGTGCTGTATACAGTATGTCAAATAGGTCTCAAGCTGTTTTATACCTCTTTACAAGGATTTCCCCTCTGGAGTTCAATAAAATCCTGTATAATCTGTGTAATGTAAAAAATTCCCACCCCATTGAAGAAGAGCTCAAAAAAGGGAACTGCAAGGAGAATCCACCACGCAGGTCGACAGTAAACACACAGTACACCAGAGAGCCAATCCAATTGAATCCTGGCACGAGAAAATTTCCTTTTTGTATCAAATTGTTTTATTTTTACAATTACAGCTTGTACTAGTCAGACCAGAGACCAGCACTAACTGTAACATAAATTTCTTCTTGTTTGCGATATTTTATCTCCCTCTAAAGGAAGGTCACGTCGCAGGGTCAGTTACACAACATCGACCCGGTAGCTGAAAGGTCTTCAGTGTTACATTTCTGCATAAAGTCGCATATTGTTCTCTAGTAGTTCATGAATTAATGTGGTCTAAAAGTCACACCAAGATAAAAAAAAAAACACTTGATATAAAAAGTTTTTCAGTTACAGGATTCTCTTGGATCTGACATCAATGACCAACCCGGTTTCTGAGCTTTAATAACTGAACAGATAGAGGTGGGTGGAGCTGTCAGCCGAGCCTGCTCGTTTCCTTCCAGTAGGAAGGAAGCAGCCAAGCCAGCGGCAGACAGAGCGTGGCCTGACAACGAGTCCACCAGCGCCCCATTGAACACATCCGGGACCAGGTATCGGATCAGCTCCAGCGATTTCTCCCGGTCCGGCGAGGCGTCAGAGTCAACTGCTCGTACCCAACAACATGAAGCTGAGATGACACGACTTGCAGGGAGTCCAGTACAAAGACAATGCAACATAAATAAATGGTGAAATTTACTCTGTGAGGGGTTTATTTACCTGGTTTGGACAGAGGCATCACCCGTGGGAACTGTCTTCTGCAGGGACGCAGTGGACTGGTTGTGGAAATAAAACATAATGTACATCATATCTTTGTCTGAGCAGTTATTTTGGTCTATCAGCAGACTTCATAGGCAGGTACCTGATGACGTCTTTACAAAGTGGAAGGAAAGGCTGTTTCTGGTAGTGTCCAAACACCTCAAACACAATCGGTTGAGTCTTGATGTAGTCAACGAAGGACTTAGTAACTTCAACAGCAATCTATGAAAACAGCAGAGTGACGTTAAAGTACTTCACCTATTAAAACCTGCCGCATCATTGCAATGCATTGGCCTGATGCTGCTTACATTTTGCACGTGGTAGAAGCCAAGAGGGGGGCCGCGGCCTGTGTTTTTTAGGGGTTCAGTGGAGAAGGCCTCATCATGGCGGTGGATGAAACTGAAATCAATCAAAATGCCAAAATGTAATTATTTATATGCAAAATAAGTAGCAGGAACATGGTAAATATTGACATTTGTGAGATAAAATTGTTCAGTGAAAGTATTTTGGTGAACTTCTTACTTGAACTGGCAGAAGATGTCAGCATATTCTGCAGAGATGCTGGAGGCTTGCAGGACCGTCACCCTGAAGGTAAAAACATTTCCGATCCTCAGGTGCTCCAGAGTCGTGTCGAGTGAGCCGTCCAGACCGGCCTTCAGCGGGTTCTCCAGCTCGTCTCCACCGGCTGTGAGGAGCAACCACACACAACACAAAAAACAGATGTTGGTTAAAGTTGTATTTCAGGGAGCAAATGTCACAAATGTCACTGTTTTATGGCCCCATGAACTATGGATGGATGATGAAGGAAGTATTTGGAGCACTGACTAGCTGATTTCAGGTGAAATATACTGGACTACTTTCATCCTGGAAAGCTTATTTCATCTTGAGTCTTTGAAAGATCCGTCTGGCATGAGTCTAGCAGCCAGACGTGCCAGATTTTGGACTCCACATCACACACACATACACACACATGAAAGTCACCCATTCACTCATAAAATACGATTACCCGCACATGTGTTGTTGTTAACCTCATCAGCTGAGGGTCCCATTTCTGCATTTTGCCCCTCCCCCTCCACAATACGAAGCTCCTCCTGAGAGATCCCAGTACGAGACAGCCCGACGGAGCAGGTCTCAGACTGGAACTGCAAAAAGTGAGACTGATTAGCATGTTAGCAGACACAGGTGAATCCTGTGAGTATCACCTACAGTGATTTTTCTCTACCTTTTCATATTGCTGATCCTCAAATGAGATTTTGGCGGTGCCCGACTGCCTCACTCCTGAGCCGTAGTCTGGAGCTTCTTCGTCAGCTGGAGGGAAACACAAAGCACCTTCACTTCACTCCCTCAAGAAGTCACACACAGCCTGTCCTTTGAATCCCTTCACGCCCTTTCATTTTAACAGCGGTGAGCCTGAGGATCCGAGCCTTACCTGATATGGCCTGCACCGCCACTCGCAGGAAGCCCTTCACCTCTCCCTTCTCGCTAACGATGGCCACGCGGTGGACGAGGGGGACCGGGTACAGCAGGTTACTCAGATAGACAAAAGCCCTGAGTGGGAAGCAGAGAGAAAGATGATGAGATATTATAAAAACAACTGAGTGAAGGAGATGGTTCACATTTGATAAAATTTGACTGGACTGGACAACAGAACACAGAGCTGCAAAGCAACCAAACAGAAGCTGGGACTGCTCTTGCGACGGCCATGGCTGCCCTTTACTATTGCTTTGTAGGGGCTTTTCCTCACCATCTATAAATAAAGACATCATCAGGACAATTACGGGTCACATGCAGTACTCCTTAACTTTTGTATTGTACTGATGAAAGCTTGGTGAGGCTAGGGAGCATGTGTGTAAGGGTTAACTTTAAATTATTTCAAAATACTGGAAACCAGCTCACTAAGCTGGGCAGCAGATGGTTTCAACAGGAGAAATTTGTTCTATTGCTGAAATACAGGGGTCTATTTTTGCATTGCTTGATGATTACATGCAAATGCACAACATGTGCATCATGAAAGTACCTCAAGATGAACACTACACTTTATATCTAACGTACAGAGGCAAAAAGGGGCACTTGAGGCACTTTTTATGCATAAGACTTGAAAATACTTCAGGGGTTGTGACGAAGACTACCTGCAGGGGACAACTGCACTGTTCCTATTTCTTGTTTTTTCTCTAGTTTTGCAATATTCGATCCTGCAGTCAAGGACCACGTTTTCCACAAGCCAATAAGGGGTAGACATTTAAGGGTGGAGAGTGTAAAAAGGGAGAGGCTTATGACAAGATTGGTGAGGTGCAAAGAAGGCATGCTCAGGACAAAAAAGGGTGAACAAAAATGCTTTCAACTTCTCGACTCAAAGGAATCAAAAGCAAATGGAACAGAAATCATCATACGGAACATGGCTCAGCTTGAATAAAAAACTGCCAACAGCTTGAAATATATTGTATGCTACACAAAAAAAAAGAAAAACAACGAATGACATCAGAAATCAAAGTGCACCTCCCGGGTCGAACAGCTAATTTGTGCAAAGGAGGGGCACTAGTTCATCATCAGACGTATTCAAGTAAAAACTGACAAAAAAGGTCAAAATGAAAAGACTTGTGCTCTGGCATGCCTAAAAGAGACAGCTGCAGTAGAAACCAGCTCTTTCATCTTGAGATTTTGAGTCTTCCTCGAACGCCACTTTGCTATTTCATATGAATAATTTCCAGACTCTTTCACACTAATTCAGGTTTCACAGCGTGGTGAGAACATTTCGCTGTGGCTTCCTGTGTGAATATACTCCATGAGACATGTCAGTGCTTTGGCTAGTGAACGGTCGTCTTTAAAAGCTGCTAGTTTGTATTTAGCCACACGTAAGTGAGACACACACCTCAAGCAGCCGTTGAGCATCAACTTTGCTTGGATTTCTGTGGAAACAAGTGGTATGAACTGACCCTCCCTGGGCTGACATAAAAAACTTGATTTATAAGAAGAATTGTGATATGCAGGAGACGCATTTAGTGTAAGTTCGTGTGATAAAACAGTTAGCGAAAAACAAAAAAAACAAAGAAAATCAAGCAACAATCAAATCTGATGAGCTTAAAGATAGAAAGCAAAAGATAAACCTTGAAGCCCAGAAATGTCTACTCCAGTTTCCACTCATGTTCATGAAAGAAATCTGTGTAGTGGTTTGTCATTTGAGAGCTTTTGTGTCTCAAACATGAGACACGGCGACAGTGACAACCGAGACAAGGAACAAACTAGAGCTGCTTGTTTGACTTGATGTACGAAGCAAGCAGGGAGTGTTTAAGAATACAAAATGAATGAAATTTCCAAAATAAAAAAAAGTAAAGTTGGTCTTCAGATCTCCGCTGATGCTAATTCAAATACCCCAAGTTCTTCCTGATAATACAGCAACAGCTTACTTGTCCCAGCTGGACATTACAGTGGACAATGTCTGTTTAATAAAGCAACAATCAGGCTAATTCGGACAGAAGATGGTGGTTGTCATATACAAAAATAAAAGACATTGCATAAACTTCAGTGTGAGGACTTTGAGAGAACTTGCTCCTGAACTGTACTGTTTCTGTACTGTGTTTTGTCTGTGCTGATGTCTATCGATGGAAAACAGACCCTGCGTCTCAGCGTGAAAGAGCTAGTTTCCTCCACCAGCATGCTCCCGAAACCTCACCAACCTTCCCACTACACTGAATAATGGTGAGCGGTCGTAAAAGGGATCCTGGCCTTCGCTGGAGCCTCGGCAGAACTCTCCCTCATCATCATCATCATCATCATCATCATCATCATCATCATCATCATCCTCTCCCCCGAGCTCCAAGCACGGGTCGTCCAAAAAGATATCATCGTCCAGGTCCTCCAAATCTTCCAAATCCTCCTCCTCCCCTCGACCCTCCCGCTGCGGGTCAGCCAGCTCAGTAATTTCAGAGTTGGAGAGGGTCGGGGATGGGGTAGGGTCACTCATGCGCTCGCTCATGCATGTGTTGAAAATGGGGTTTCTGGTGCAGCCAGAGACATGGGAACTAGGTTAGTACAGTTGGAAAAAAGATAGAAAGCACACACTTGTTCAAACAGGAGAGTCGGCAGAGCACGAAACAGGAGATAACCTTCCTCCCTTTTTCGCCGAAATGTGCTTTTTACTCTCTGTTTTCGGTGAACGGCAGACACGTACGGTGGAGACACAGAGGACAGATGGGAGCGAGACAAGCTACAAAGGTTGTTAGATGTATTTAACCGTCTTTGTTCAGACAGTACTTGAAGTGTGCAAGTCCATGAAGATGATGACTGTTGAAAAGTCACGTCCAGGAGCAAGTTATAAATAAACTAAGGTTGGCTGAGCTATATTTATATTTTACTGTTGTTGGGTAGTGTTTTTCATTTATTTATTTTAATGTTTGATTGTTCTACATACTATATGGTTTTTATTTATACTGACATCCTTATTTAATTTCCTAGTTGTTCGTCTTTTCAGTCAACTACATAAATATCTACTCTCAATAAAACTGCTAAAGCGTGTTAAAATGTGTTAATGTCCTTAGCTCTGAGGACAAATGCACACTCCATAAATTTCATTAGATATGGTGCTTCTGGCCACGTCCGCCTGAATTACTCACCTATTGTGTGAACAGAAAATCTAAATGAGCTGACAAACAGCATATTTCAAGGGGACATTTCTTTCAGATTGCTGCCTGGTCGTTTTTGCTGGTCTAGCAGGAGCTAAATGACATTAAAGGCTTGATATGCTGAATATTATGTAACCGGTCCATGTGACTGTGTGTAGGCTCCATCTGCAAGAGAGAGAAGGACAGAAAGAAAGAGAGAGAGCTTGGCAGAGAGATTCAGAGAGAAAGAAACAGCAGGCTTTGAGTGGGAGGACTGAAGAAACGTCTATCTCAAATGTTCCACAGCCGATTTTTCCCATTAAAAAAATAAATAAAAAAGAGCACTGGCATCCTGGCATCAGCTAGTATGTACCGATCTTTTCCATTGGTTGTCACATCCACCCTTTGTGTTAAAGCTGCAAGCCCATCATCAGGAGAAATATATCCCCAATGGTGACCAGAAAAAGCACAACGAATTTAAAAGTTGAAAATTGGCCGTATAAAGTCTTTAAACTTATTAGAAAATATGGCACAGCTTTATCTGCTTAATTAATATATTTAAAATATACAATCTGCAAATGGATGATTCCATTTTTCATAAATTACTGATGCCAAATAAATCCTTCATATAAATACAGTTTTTAATGGAGAGATGTGAAGATACTGGTGCACTCAGAGCATAAACTCAGAGCACACCAGACTTCAGCGTGTAATGGCAGAGACGCTATAATGAAGTGAACGACTTCATGCTGGTGTGTCTGTCATTACGGTCAGTCAGCTGACCTCAACATGGTGCAGTTACGACCAACAGCCTCCCATTATTGAGTCTGACTAAGCATGACGAACACTATGCTTTTGTTTGCTCGCTGCTGTCGATCTTTGTGTGTGTTCAGTATGAATGCCATCTTGTCTCGTCCACATGCTGTGTAGATCCAGTGGTGTTTGACTTTTACCTGCCGACCAGACGGAACCAGGGGAAGCGATCATAAAAGGGGTCCCCTCCGGTCATCACATTTTCACAGTCCTCGGAGGTATTGTTGGGCACATCGGCAGCGCGATCGTACATCTCTCTCATGAGATCGAGTCTCTGCCTGCAAGAAGCGGCAACGATTGCCACATTAAGTCTCTGCGCTAAAGCTGCCAGAGCATGCAGTCAATTAGAAATGTTCTTACAATGATTTTCATGACATTTATCTCTCACAAAGACACTATAAACATTTATATTTCTACTGTTTATCAAAGGCTTGTAGACATTTTTATTTGCGGGTGAAATTGCTTCTTGTAAAACAGGTTTATATTTCATGAAATTACGCTGGTATCACTTTTTTTGTCACTTGTGCTTGTTTCTCTACCTTAGTTTTTCTAATGTCCAATAATGGGTGGCTCCATTTTTCTGATCCTGAACTTCCACAGCAACAATGGTGCGCGGGAAGTGTCGAACCTCTCTGTCCTTAGTCGCCTCTGGGGGCAACAGGTCTGGAGGGAGGGGGGAGTAGAGGGTGTCTGTGAGCAGCACAAACTGAAACTGGACCTAAAGGGGCACAAGAAGCATTGGTTTGGTCAGACATTTTGTTATTAACCTGTGAGGATAATGGAGCATGAAAGACAACAACATGTCGGACCTTTTTCTTAAGCTCTACGCTGATTGCATTGGCCTCCTTAAGGAAGATGGCGTTCCCCCATAAAAGGTCACGGAGGGAGGTGAACTGGTAGCACCGCCACTTGCGAAAGCTCCACACAGCAAGCTCTCTTTCCCTCTCTGTCCATTGCACTGCAGGAACAAATAATAAAACAGAAACACTTAGTGAGGATTTACTTATCACAAATATAAAAATGTGTCCGTGTCCAATAATTTGCATTACCTTCCTCTTCCGGCTCCTCCTCTTCTTCAGGAGCGTCTGGGTAGTAACGGTCCACTTGCTTCTGAAGAGCCTCCAGTTTGCTCTCATAATCCTGAACAATCGATTAATGAAGATCCATGTCAACACATCTGGTCTCAACACATTAAAAAGTCATTCGAGAACAGACGCCAGGGACTAAACTGTCCGGCCACTTAACAGACAAACTGGTGAAACGGAGGAATTAAGCTCAAATAATATTCAAATAATGCAAAAGTATTGTATGTAAGAGATGGAAAGAATATCCTGCAGCTTATTATCATTTAACTTAGATGCAGAACATGTAATATACAAAATTAAATATTCCTATAGATACATCCCAGGATAACATACATAAATCGATCTAGCTATCGTAACTTTAATAATGATTAATGTCAGCTGCACACAGAGCTGCTCGTCACTTTACCAGTCTTTGCTGCTCCAGCAGGTTGTTGGCCTCTTCTCTTTCTTTTCGATACTGATCCTCCAACTCCTGCAGCCTGAAGATATGTGAACAAAACAGGTTGTATAATGTTGAAGTCATTATTTTAATACTATGTTTCTGTCTGTTAATCTTGTCTACAGTATGGTGGGGTATTTGTACCTCTGCTCCATTTCCTGTTTCATGTCGATGCCCTGTTTCTCCAGCAGCTCCCTCTGAGCGAAGGCCCAGTCCACGGGCTCAGCGGGGGTTTCAGCACACGGGGTCCTCTCCCTCTCGGCCCTGGCCTGCACGGGGTGGTTGAACCGGAAGACGTGGCTCTTCCCCAGGATGATGCGATTACCTTTAACAGAGATAAGAATAACTAAATGTGTTAAAGTAAATGCACAGAGAGTGCACTATGAATGTGTTATGTTTGAGGACATTCGCAGAGAAAGAGAGAAAACTGACCTGATCTGAGGACAGTAGGCTCCGTCACTCTCTTTCCATTCACATAAGTCTCTGCTCCTTCACAGGGCTCCAGGACCACAGCTGTGAAGCCCAAAGAGAAATGAGACTTCACTTCAATACTAAACTGTGAGGGACACAAATAAAAGCCTGTGGAGCGACACAAAGATCACCCACTTTCTCCCGTCGGACCAGTAGCGCTGGTAAAGGTGCAGTGTTCATCCTTGATGAAATGGCCGCTGAGGACTATATCCTGACGACTGTTGGCGTCTACACGACCTACCCTAAAAAAGAAATAAAAAGATATCATGTCAGCGCAAATAAGTAAATAATAACAGATTTAATATAGCAACTGACCATACATTTAGCTCCTGAATAAAATATGAACCATAACTTCATCATGCAACTTGTATTATTTCATTTCACTAAATATCTAACCTGGTGATCCCGTCTTTAATGTAGTACAGCAGGCACTCCGACATCAGAGGATCCTCGTTGAGGTTGACCAGATGAGGCGTCTGACACAGAACAAACAATCGTTAACTGTCTGCAGGAATATGGTGAGTTATACAGATCAATCATTCATTAATTATGTGTTATTTACAATGTAAAGATGTTTGAGAGATGAAGAGCAATCTCTCTCAGTTGCAAACATCAAACAGTCAGCAAAAGTTAAAACCATGCAGTCAAACTCGCTCCCCACCGCCGCACAGCAGGAGTGTTTAATGTCGCCTCAGTCAGATGTTTTGAGGCTGCAGGCGAACAGCCATAAATCAATGAAATGGGGGGGGGGACTAACATTATCTATTCCCCCATGTTTACACCCGGCCGCTTTCGGAGAGTGTTTGAAGTGAGTAATGAAGTAGATTTAGGGATAACACTTAATGAAAAAAAAAAAAGCCTCGGTCTATCTGCCTTGGCGAGGCTGCTGTTGAAGTGAGACTCAGAGCACTCAGAGGAGAAGACAGCTTTAAACACTTCACAGCTACGAACCTCGTTGGGGGAAAACAGCCCGACTGTGTCGATAAACACAGGCTGGGGCTTTCTAGGGTTATCGGAGGGCTTTGGGGTAAATAAACAAGCATTTTAGTGAATGATTTAAATCATATGCATGAAATAACAGCAGAGTTTTGTTTATTTTTACCTTCTTGGGGGAGAAAACACCAACTGTACCTCCATCTTCTCGCATTGCTACGCCCATTTCTGCAAGCAAGGCCTCTCTGTGGATGAACCTCAGACTCAGTACACCGAATTTCTCCATGATTTCACTCATCAATACAGTTTATGTGAAATAAACATTTTTAAAAACGCACAAATTCAAATATGATACTGCACAACTGGCTTGGGATTTGTCTCCTGACTGAATGTTAGGAGAAAAATGTCACTAATAAAATTAAATAAATATTAAAATAATGATTTAATATTGGATATCTCACCTTTCCATTCTAATGGCTTCTGTCCTGCGAAGTTTCTCTTCCCAAGTCTCATTAAGTTCGGCAATGATTTTCTCTGTTTCCTGATGTTTCAAAAGACAGCAGCAATTAAGGTAAACAGTCATTTCAAGAGCAATCTGGTGAAGTTACTCTTTATTTTTCTTTTTGACAACAAATCACATGAAAGGATCAAAACCAACAATGAACTTATCCTATTATTAACATATTTTTGTATAGAAAAAGCTGGATTTATCTTATTCCTCTGAGCATTAATGCGTCTTAATCAAGATGAACGTGGGCACTCTGCTCTGACTCAATCCTGCGTACACGGTACGGCCCTGCTGCCATAATAGCACCAGACTGATGACTGAAAATAGTCCTCAACAAATGCACAATATAGCACTGTATGAATAACATCTATTAAAAACTGCAGTGAGTCACTATTGTAGAAAATTGCAGCTTTTTAAAAAGAAACTCTGGGGACAATGACCATGAACGCCCCCGGTTGAATCTGAACCTTTGTTGACTATTTCTCATCTCTCTCCCCTCCCTCATGTCATCCCTTCACAATCAGTTTTCTCACACAAGCCTCCAAAATACTCAGAGATTTATGACTTGAGTAAAAACAAATGGGCCAGTCTGGGGAACGCAGATAGTTTTGACGAACAATGACATCGTTGGTCTTTTCACGAGATTTGTCAACAACGGCAAAACTATAAAAAACCACCAGCCTCATTCTTTAACTACTCAGAGCGTTGTGAGTGAAAATGCTTAGCGGAGAAACTGAAGATTGACTGCACAGCGTGTCATCCAGCGTTCACCTTCAGCCGCTCGATGGCCTCCTCGCTGCCCGGGCTGAACATGATGCGGTCGTGCAGGCTGGCGATGGATCCGGCACGGCTGGACAATGCTGAGAGAGACGGAGAGGGACTCATCCCCGTCATGGCATTGGTCACTGTGGAGAGATCATCCCTTTGATTCACAGCTTGGCCTTTATTGTTATTGTTCTTGTAATCGGATAGGTCTGTCGGGGTGGGAGGGAGCACGGCGAGAGTACAGGGAGTGGGGTCGGGGGTAATCGATAAATAGGGGAATAAAGAAACAGAGAGATGCAAACAGATAAGGAAGAGGAGAGAGGGGAGAATAGAAAAGAAAAAGAAAGAAGATATGTGGCCTGAAACAACTCACAGAAAGTCACAAATAGAAATTTTGAATTGCTACAACAAAAGCGAGGGCAGCGCCAGCAGAAAGCCACACGCAGAGAGGAACAACTTAAAAGATGCAACATGGAGGCCGTCCAGCCATGACCAAAGAAAATGCAGCTATCATTCAAAAACGTCAAGCAGAGCGAACAATCAAAAACAAGAAAATATGTCAACTGTTCATCTGCTGTTTCAGATTCCAGTATGAGACAGGGAGTCTGCTGCTCACTAATCAAGCATACTTAACAGCAAAACCCCAAATTAGTCATCATGAATGGGAAAAAAAGCACATAAGCGAGGCCGCCCTTTGTGCAGAGACATAATGACTCATTTGTAATAGGGTCATATTTCCTGCAGAGAACATTGGGAAGCCAGAACTCTCAATTAAGATTGTTATCTAAAAGCAGCAAGATGCATTTAATGCTCAGGGTGCTTGGCTAAAATTAGCGATGACAAACAAATTACTGAAAGCAGAAATCCATTTCTCTGGCAGAGAATCAGACGCGGCGGTAAGCTTGCTTTGAGTCTTCACTGGACCTTTTTGAATCACAATTTATATTTATCAAAACAGTCTATCAACAGACCTGATTTCACATCATGTTTCCATCTTCCTGTTCATTTTTTTTAATCTTTGGCATTGTTGTGGCACCTCGAAATCCTATGATAGATTCTTCAAAATAAAGAATATGAACCCTGCAGCTGCTGCTATGGCAACACAGAGCAATAAATTGGGAAAGTGTATCACACCCATCCATCTGGACAGGCTGTTGCCCGCCAAGATGGATCACATAATAGTCTCAGCACAGTTAATGAAATCATGTATTATAGAAAGACAGTAAAAATTTATGGCATAAAATGAGATGACTACCTCACAGATCCAATATTATGCAAGTGATTATACTCTCTCTGTGACTGAAGGCTGCATCATCGTCTCATGTTTTTGCTTTGGTTGCCAACAGGAGGCGATAGAGCCAGACAGACCCTGCCAGGGGAATGGAAACTACAGTTTCTACACCAGGGAAATTAAAGAAATTGGGATGAAACATATCTCACTGTGGCCCATAATCTTTCATATTGCATTTCTCTGCTTTGTTGCATCATGCACAGTTAAGCTCTGTCCGGTCAATGCTGCAGTTACGAAGCCACAAACAAATCTCTCCAGCACCATGACACGGCACACAGAGCCTGTGAGGACCTGAAGATTAGAGCTTCAAAATCACTCCCACTCCCTGCTATGCAAAAAAAAAAAGAAATCTCATCAGTTTTTAAAGATATTGTGGTGCTGCAGAGACACACAGAGAAGCTACTTTTCACTGACACTGTAAGCGGCACCGGTGACGCTAAGCTGCCACAAGAGCAAAAGCAAGAGCCAGAAAAACACACATTTCAAACCCTCTATCTCTGCACCGGTCGCTCGATACGCTGGGAGAAGAGAAGAGTGATAAAGACAGAGAGGGAGAGAGAGAGAAAGGAGACAGTGCAACACCTTTAGATAAAATATTGATAGATTTAAACATGCACTTATTAATTGCTGTCCATATACAAAAAAGCATCAACATCAAAAAGGTCAGTCCTACATGATGATAAACGTTGTCAATTCATTTGTTTATCCATAAAAATTGTGGCAAATGTGAAAATCGGAATCCACATCTCCTTCATTCAGGTGCTATTTGAGGAAAAACTAAGCTTAATTTTCATGCATTAATAGCATCTTTTCATTAGACTCCCAATGTTTGCTAAATGCACACAGTTTGAAATGAAGACTTTCTATTATATAACAGTGTTATCTAGCCTTGCATGCTCCATAAGCTGCTATAATTTCTGAGACCTTGTACACACACTATTTCCAGACCTGCCTGCTATTTGCCACAACACAGGAGCAAACTGCAGCCTAAAGAGATTGAGTATCTGTTCATCTTTGTTTACGTCGTCCTATTGATTTCTCTGCACCGGCTCTTAATTTGCTTCGTGTCCTATCTGAACGCACGTTGTTTGTGAGCACAGGGAGGATAAAAGTGCCGTTCTCGTGGCCTGAGGTGAGACTTCATTGGAAATAGAGTGCCTGCTAACAAAAAAAGACTACAAACATTTGAAATTAAATCTAGAGCCAGCGCTAATGGTCACATAAAGACAATAAATGATGCCTTACTCTCAATGATGTCACCCAGGCCCTGGGCGTAGAGGAGATCTTTAAGTCGGGACACCTCCTCCTTCAGCTCGCGCACCAGTCGGTTGTTGGGATCCTCGTTGATCACGGCATTACAGCGAATCTGTTTGGCACGATCCGCGTACCTGTGGGTAAAAAATGAGGGATCATTGGACCCACACACACACACACACAATCCCCCTGTGATCATACATCCACACTGCAACGCATGATGGGTGTTTGAAGTGCGAAGCTGATGCAAGTCCCTGAGGTAAACCCGTCCAACACAACACCTGACCGGCGTCTCTACCTGAGTGTGCTGAGAGTCTCGTCGTAGTTGATGTCAGCCGGACTCAGGGCGGCCACCATCGCGGTGCGAGAGTTCCCCCCTGACATGATGAAAAAAAAAACACTTTCATCACATCCCGAGATTTCAAGATTCAATTTATCATCATGTGCACAACAATTAAACAGAGTAATCGCTGGCAATGAAATTCTCAAGCCTCCTTAAAAAATGCTAAAAATATCTTAGAAAGAGAGACCATACGTGCAAAAGAAAAATAGATAATAACCTCAGCAATAAAATAAAACAGACCTAAAATAAAAATCGTAGAATAGAATAGAATATGGAAATACTGTCGAGTTACAAAGTATTGAATAGTGCAATTAAATGTAATCTAACAGTCTTATTGCTTCGGGGATGAAGCGTCCCTGAGCTTGCTGGTGCGAGCTCGAATATCATTTTGTCCAGAACTAATGGATCAGTAAGAAACATCAGAGGGTCGAACAAAGAAACTGTGTTCATACCCAAATTTTCCCTCAGTAACCAGGTTAGAACTGAATCTCTGTAGGGGATGAAGCTTTCCACTTTCTTCTTCTTTTTATTCTGTGGATTAAATAAAAAAAAGAATATAAATCAATGTTTTTATTGCAATTTAGGTTAAGAACAATACAATCATTATGTGAGTAATTTAAATTAATTACCTTATTCGAACCAGAGTCCTAAAATCAAGCAGTGAAACAGTAAAATTAACATGTTTATCTTAAATGACATCTGCTTTATCTTGTACAGTGTAAAATACACAGATATAAAACATACCACTTCTGCCAGAGCAGAGATGACTTTCCCCAGCGTAGTTAGAGATTTGTTGATATTTGCTCCTTCCTGTAACAGAACGAGCAGCAGAATATGATTTTTAAACTGATTCACTTGCTTTTACACTGATTTATTCATAGTGATGGATTCAGTGTGTTTGAATGTCCAAAATGCATTTGAGGGAAACATTTCACCTTCAGCCTGGTTCCTTTGGCTCCAGTTGAATCTGCCCTCTCGCTGCCGGCCAAATCCACCAAACTGATTTTGCTGACCTGCAACAAAACATTAAATAAATAAACTACAATGCATTAAAAAACAATAAAAGCTGCTCATCTTTATTCCAGAGACAGGTTTCATAGAAAAAAATCTCTCTTATCATTACACTATGACCTTCAAGTCTTCATTGATTTCCAATTTACGACAAGATTTAAATCAGCGTCATCAATCAGCTGGCAGATAACAGAGGCAACGGCTCAATGCTAAACCGGTTCGCTCGGGAGGTGATTAAAATCTTTTAAACCTTCTCGGAGGTGTTGTCGGTGTCGGCGTCGTGGCGTTTCTGAGTGAATATGATGTTGAAGACGGCATGCGAGCGACTGCTGGTCTCGTTCATGTTGGTGGCAGCCACAGTCCTGTAGAAACAGTGAGTATTTTTTTATCAGTGTGTGCAGAAAGCTGGTTTGTTTGCTGCACTTCTGTCCAAAAAATTACAAACTCTTTCTGCTCTAAGTCTCACAGAGCTTTAATCTCTGAATTTCAAATGTCTGTACAGTTTTAACATACTCTTCATCAGAAATGTCTCTGATGTTTTCTGTGATGTTTAATTCAGGCATAAATTGAAGACTAAACTCCTGACATGTATTTCTTTCTTTCAGTTGGATTTATTTCCCAAAAGACTCTCTGACAATAACCAAAAATAGCTCACACTGTGCACGGTATTTCACCCGAGTGCCTGAATGAAAAAACGTGTCCGTCACCTGGCCTTGTTTCCAGAGTCCATCAGGTCCTGGATGTCATTGTAGGAGGTGACGGCCAGCTTAGACAGGTCCTCCACATATGGTCCCATCAGAGGATGCTCCCGGACACGCAGGTTCCCTTTGTTTTTGGGGTTCAGTAAATCTCGAACGCGTTCACAGTAGATTTCCATGTAGCTCACCTGTTCAGATTCATCATACACAGTAGGTGTAAGGTTCAGCTTGTCTCTACTGTGTGAGATTGAATTTTTCTGTACATGGTCCCTTATAGATAAATGTAATAAACTAATAAACAGGAGATGCTCACCTCCACAGAGTAAGACATGCTGTTGTCTGTGTTGTCGTTGATCTTCGTGAAAAGATCTTCACACAGCTGGAGGGAGAAAAAACAACTTTCACTTTCAAAATCATCTTTCATTTGATTTATTATTATCATCAACACTAGTGGAGTGAACATTACAATACCAGGGGAATGATTCCTTGCTGGTCCTTGACATCTTGCTTCCCCATCATGGTGTAGGACTTGCCAGCGCCCGTCTGACCGTAAGCGAAGATGCAGACGTTGTACCCCTCGAAGGCGTGCAGCAGCATCTCCTCTCCGATGTCTTTGTACACTCGCATCTGAGAGGCATAGTTGACGTCCTCGGGCTGCGGATCGATAATGACAAAACATGAAAAAAACAACATAAAGGAATCACAGCAATGCAAATGTGTGTGTGTGTACGAGGTTTGAACTGTGGGGGTGCAGAGAGGAGTTACCGAGGTGTGCGACCAGTAGGAGTAATCAAAGTTGAAGCTCTTGTTGTCTTTGGCCTGTTTAGGGTTGATGATGGCTGAAAGACAGAGGACAAGAAACACGGGTCAGAGGGAGGGTGAGAGCCGCCCACGTGAAACCGAGCTGTGTCGGTGTCATGTTGTGCTAACAGAGCTGGGGAGGCCTCAGTCGCCCCCCCACCCCCATCTTCATTCAGTCAACAGTCAACTTTAGCATTTCTGCACGAAAGCAAAACATTAATCAGATAGACAAACATCTGGCTTTTAATTGAACTTATTCATTTATCTGTCTGTTCACTTATGCTTTAGCTTAGTTTGTTAGTATATTCTTATTATAATATGACATCTTTTCAATTTTTAGCTCCTAAGCTTTTATTTACTTTTATCTCCTGTTCGGACGTCGTATTTCTTGTATTACTGTGTGCTTTATTAATTAAATCATTTC
>JAVQJZ010094853.1:0-10053 GCA_036025355.1 Leiopotherapon unicolor
TTCCTGTAGTCGTTATAAAAATACCCACTTACTGTAACACGGCACATTCTTAAACCACTAGTAAGGTGCAGTGAATCATTTAAAGATTGGGAAGTTTTATTTGCAGAAACAGGTCAAATCAGAATCAGTTATTAGTTAGATCCATTAAAGATACTGAGCTTGTGTGAAACATGTTAATTTAGTTATTTGGGAGATATTTAGAAATATAGCTTAAGAGATGTAAGTTGTTCACAATATAGTGTTCATGCATAAATATATTACTGCAGCTTGATACAGTCCTGCAGGTATTTTAACAGAGGTCTCAGACTGTAGCATGCCTTCCACTGAAAAAGAATAAAACCATGACGTGTCCTCCTACCGTGGCCAGAGTGGGCTGCACATTGGTCTCCAGATGCTGGATGACCTCCTGCAACAGTAAGGGACCCTGGCTGAGCTGGTTGCGATCGACTGGAGGCTTCAGGCAACGAGCAAACTTCTCCCTCGCCCCCGAAAGGTTCCCCGCCTTGAGGGATGCCATTCCCCAAGCCTGCCATACGCCGCCAGGGTCCAGGCCACTCTTGGTAGACACCTAGCACAGCAGCCAAACAAGAAGAAACAATAACACCAACAATTTAATTAGCTGTTTTACTTAAATTTAATCATCACCAAATATTTGCCACACAGCCATATTAAGTATAAAAACGTCCTGCAGCACATGTTTAATGCTACTGAAACTCAACTGAACTCCTGATTTTACATAATTCTCTGAATCAATAACCCAAAGAAAACTGATCCACTTGATAATAAAATATAATAATATAATATTAAATGACACTAATAAAAAGCATGTGAGAACTGCTGAGTCAATAATCAAGGTTATACAAGTCAATACAGGTGTTGCACAACAGATCTTAACTGGCTGCATACCAGAGCCGCACGCAACATGAACCCTTCATGAAGCCTTCCCAGCCCTCCTTCTGTTACCTAATGCTGGATACGTTTTAGACACGTGACAATGCCACATGTGGTTGCACCTTGCATTGACTGCATTTTACCGCTAACTGCCTCACCTCCACCGCCAGCTGGTAGTGCTCCGCTTCCAGCAGCTGGTTACGAAGACGTGTGACAGCGGAGGTCTCCAGGATATCGTCCAGAGAGGGAACGTATTTGTAATTGGCCGTGACCAGGATCTTAAGCACGTCGACTTTGCTTATGTAACTGTGGAAACAGAGAGAACAAAGGGAACAAATCAAGTGCGTGCATGTGTGTTTGCATGAGGCGGATAAGGAAAAGACGAAGAGAGAGTCAGCGACCTGCTGCGTGAGATGATTAAATAAGCACTGACACAAAGGAAAATGCAGTATGTATCTGTAAGTTTAGATCTGCTGAAGGTCAGTATACATCCTGTGGTTGACGACTCACCTGACTCGACCTCGTCTGTCCTACTTTGGTGAACTAAGCCTGTCTGACCTGCAGCTGCATCAATCCATGTTTTCAGTGTTTACCATGTTCTTCTGAAAGAGTCTCTCATCTGCATCATTTTAGCTTATTTTAGCTTGATTTGCTTTTACAGACGCGTTTTATATCCATTAAGTGTTCCAATAAATCATTAGCCATTTGATTATTCATTATTTTTCCAACTTTCACATTTCAAACTACTCTATAGATTGAAACAGCTTTACGGCCTGTTGCCTCTTATCTTTGCCCGATCTGACCCCTCCCCAGACTGTCTGAACATGTCTCGACTGACAACACAGTCACTCTCCTTGGGTTACACCTGCTGTGTCTGGACAACTTATCCTGTTATGACCTGCTCCACAGATCTAATTTAATACAACAGAGTAACTAAAAACTTGTGGTGGTTTGCAGGAACTTACAGAATGTCAGGAAATATATTCAAGTCTTTCAGTGCCAGACTCTGAAACCTCCCCAATCCTCCACCACCACAGATAATATCACCTTGTATCTGTCACACGCTCACTTTCCCACAAGTGTTTAAATCACGATGACCCGAGGTCACATCTCACCTGTCACACAAGGCCAGATCCTGGCTGCGGCCGACTTTAACAAACATCAGCTTGGCGCTGAACAGCAGCTGCCGCATGATGTCGGTGAGGAGGCAGGCGTCCACCTCTGGATTGGTCAGTTTACGAGACAGAGAGCGGCAGTGGCTGATGAGCTGGTGACCACAGGCTGTCTGATCGCTGTGCAGAGACAATATCGCCACGCAGAGATACGCACTGGGAGCCTTGGGGGTTTAACAAAAGACTGTTATTGTTTTCACTTGGTATACAGTCATTTATTATGATTTACACAGCATAAACCTTAACACTTTTTTAACATTTATTAGAGTGCATTTTAAAACATTTGATATGATGAGAGCATTACTGGTGTTGTAATTAATGTCACCACCTGCAAAGAGGTGAAAACGACTCATCCTGTTTGATGATAAATGTTCATATTCAGACCTGCTCGTAGTAGAACTCGCTCCGCAGCAGCTGGTTCTCTGAAGGGTTTGTGCTCAGTTGGATCTGTTTTTGGACCACTTCAGGCAGATGCAGCATCCCATCCAGAGCTTCCTCTGTGACCACGGGGCTCCCAGCCACTGCACAAAGAAGAGAACAAAGAGAGGCTGCGTAAAAGGTCATTATTATGACCTCAACTTCTTACTGATCTAAAATTCAGTTAATTATCTTAATGTACCTTCAGCTGGTTCAAGCTCATCATCAGAACTGCACATGGGAAAAAAAGAAAATGACACAAATGAATTTAGAAATACAGAGGCATATTAATTTGAAATCACATTGTCCTTTGTAGATTATGCAACCACGAATGCTATTATTCAAAGCCTGTGTTGTTAAAAAAAGATTGTATCTGACGAGTAGGGTCTTACTCCGGGTGAAAGAAGGCGTAACAGTGGTCACAGACTCTGACTTCGTCTCCTGGGCAGCCTTCAACAGCCATCTTATGCTCCGAACACGTGTTACAAACCAGACGGCCACATCTCCGACAATGATGCCGTCTGTTGAACTGAAAGAGAGAAAAAGACAAATAGATAACACAACATTTAAACAATTTACCATTTAAATTTCATGATTCTGCACAGTACTGGACATTAATCTTCTCATTCAAGGTACTTTAAAGTCACTTTAAAGTCATGTAAGGTCAGGGAGGGCAGGGGAAGGTAAGATATTCTTTATCTCCCAGGGCAATATTTTTTTTACATTTATATGCAAAGTGTTATTCAAGTATGTCATTAACACACTGTTACACACTCGCACTCTTTTGCACACTCACCATGGTGAACCTTTCGTGCTGACACACCATGCACACGTGCTGCTGGGTGTCAGGGACCCAGTCTTTGCGGGCTGGGGGTTGGTCTGGAGGCTGGAACTTGACAGACGAGCGGCGCTTTTTCCCCGCCGAGCTCCGATCCCTCTCCCTGTCTGTGCTGTTTGAGGAGGCGGTGTGTGTAGGGGTGCTGCCTGTAATTAAGTCACAAGAGAGGAAGCAATTAGAAAAATAACTGAATGGTATATTCACAACAGAAATGTCACCCAAACTTTAATTGCATTTCTTTAAATACATTTTTAATCAATCAGAAAAAGTATCTTGTGCTTAATGATGGTGTTCCTATAATGGGAGAAACAGTATCTGTCACGCTGAGGCGTCTTTGGGCAAGAGCCCATGAACTCCAGCACTCATTACAGTAAGTCTCACCTGTAGAGGAGGGTGGAGATTCGATTCGACTGGACAAGAGAGAAGTGTCTTGAGCGGGACACTGCATCAGTGCATCCTGGAGGCTGATTACAGAGTCTGAAAAATAAGAATAAGTGATGATCTATGCACAAGTTAACAACTATGATGAACATCTGTAATTAAATAGAACCTTGAACATTTAACAACATAGTACTGCTTGAGCCTTTCTTAGAGCCTGCGGGTAAGAGAGTGCTTGTCAGTGTGTGTATTATAAAAACTTCTCAAATGCTTCAGTGTTCAATTTTGTCTTGCTGGTGCACAAGTACTAACTGTGTACTAATAACTTAAAAACTATTACTTAAATTAGTAAAGAATAAGTTAGTAAGACTAAGAATCTGACCAAGCAGTTAACGGCAGCTTGAAATTGTCACCATACAATGTTAACTCGATGCTCACCAGATCGAGACCTCTCTCTGGGGGCACAGGAGAAGTCGAGGGCCTTGCAGGCATATTCAGCCAGGAGCTTATCGATGTCCTCCGCACTGAAGCCAGCCTCCTGACCGACCAGAAGGCTCCGCAGGGTTCGCACCGCCACGTCCGCCCAGTCAACTTTAAGGTTCATCAGGAGCTGCTCGAGCATCAGGAGGGGTTCCGACAGCAGGGGGAAATAGTCCTGCCTTGCCGCCGGGGGCAGAGTCAGCAACACCTGGAGGATCGAACACATGCGCTGACATTGACACAACCTGGAGATATGAAGCAATTCAGCAAAAGTGGGAGAACAATCTTTGAATGGTACAGACCACATCCAATGATAATAAGATTCTTTGATAGTTAAAACACTCAGCGTTACTAACACCACTATCTTTTGCTGAATACTGGAAGAATAGATGGCCTAGTTGACTTTGGAATAAACTCAACTAGGCCATAAAGCAAAGTCACAGAGTTTTGTTCCACCAGCAAGGGTTCCTAGAAGCAGGGAAATTGTCTATAACACTGATTCCAAGAAAGGAACTTCTTTGACCCCTGAAGGGTGCATACAAAAGTGTTGAGACATCATTCTTCTTGGAAGCACAAAGAGAACACACAAGATGAGACTAAACAAACCTTAGAGCCCAGATGGAGGGCGTGAATGTGCTGTCGACGTGCTGGAGACACCTGTCTCTGGAAATGCAGCGTGAGGTAGTCAGCCAGGAAGTGACAGGCAGCTAATCCAGGGCGGCGGTCCAGAGCGCGCTCACAAACATCAAGGCCGACCACAAAATCTGAGAGGCCCTCCAGTAACTAAAAAACACAACCATAAAGATCAATGGACAGAGGAAATTTAACAAAGAGAGTAAAAAACAAAATTAACAACATTAACTGCCTCTTCATCAGAAGTCAGTATTAGTGCGTATCTCTCATTTACATTTTCAGAAACACAAAAAATGGGTATGTGTGCTTAGAGGTACAACAATAATACTGATCAATGTTACTTCAAGGATAAAATGAGTGATTCCTGACAATTTTAGAAATGCTCTATTTCAGTTTAAAGTTGAAGAGGTTCAGTTATGCAGACCTGAAAAGCCTCATCTGTCTGTCCCTTCTCCAACAGATGAAGCAAATGCTCAGTCTGTAGCCGCAGTTTCAGCTGGTCAGATACAGGATAGAGCTCAATCCACTGTGCACAAAGAGGAAACTCCTGCAGCACAAGAGAAAAAAATGTATTAAATATGTATTTGGATTGAGCTGTGTTTAGTAATTAATTCGTAACAAGCTGTGGTACGTACTTTTGCTTCCAGCATCATACATAACATGGACTCAGAGCTTGTTTTAGACTCATTCCTCAGCTCCTGCCAAGTAGCCCAGGGCAAAGGAGGCTGCAAGTTCAACATCTGTGACAAGAGAGCAAACTATGAAAACCTGGAACGTCACAATGTTAACGTCAATGTCAACTTTGTACGCAACGTATAATTATGACAACCAGTTTCAGCAGGTAAGAAAAACAGAGAACATAGCAACATAAAGAGAGAGAGGCAAAACAGTCAGAGTGTCAGTAATAAAGGTCATTGAACGTACGTACACAAAGCTCATTGGGAACCTGATTACAATGACAACTTGTGTGACGATCTGTTTTTCTATCAACAATTACTCTCCTCTGTGTGGCATTTGTTAACAATCCCATCTCCTGTTCAGATTACCCAGTGATAGATGTCCAGTTCTTTCTTCTTGAGCTCTAACTCTGTTCTCAGCGAGGTCTCTGTGCTCGGGTCGTTCAGACAGAACTCGAGCAGCTCCAGGCAGGCCGACAGAGGCCATCGCTCCAGAGCCTGCAGGGCAACACGGGCTCGCAGGTTGGCATCCTGTATGCGGAACAGCTGACCTATACCATCTCCATCTGAACACAGCAAACCAGATAAACATTTTATATCATTTACAGTAAATGCTGCACAAAAAACCCATTAATTTCACATTCACTGAGATCAATAATATAAATGAATACCTTTTACATGAATTTAAAGTAGATATACTTAACATATTAACTCACAATGACATAAAAAGTGAAAAGAAGTACATCTTTATGTATGAGAAGCTAGCAGCATTGCATATTCACTAAATATCAGAAGTAGCCGATAACAAGTGCACGCTTTGTTTTCTACAAAAAACTAATGTCAATATTTATTGAAGCTATATCTTGTATCTCATACAACAAGTGTTGACTTTTGTTAAAATGCATTCACCATAATTTCTCACCTTCTAAGGCAGCACATGCAAGCAGGCGGTCTCTTAGCGCCCCCTCCTGGCTGCAGCCTTGCCCATACAGCTCCAGCAGACTGAGAGCTCGGCCCAGGTCTCTGGAGGAAAGAGCCTTCTGGAAGGCCTCAGCTGCTACGGCCTGTGCAACTTCTTCTTGAGGCCCAGACATCAGGAGGCTGACGAGGGGTTTCCCACAAATGACCGCCCCAAGTCCAGCAGAACCTTCCTCGACCTCACTTGACAGGGTGCCAAGCACCGGTTCAGCCATGGTGTGAAGGTAAGCCCGGAGAATAGGGAACTCCTTCAGGAGGTTATCTGCTTCACGAGAAATCTGCTCTCCATCCAGGACAACCTCTTTACGGCTGCTGCGGAAGTAGCCAGACCATCCGGAGGACTGTGTCCGGGAAGTTTCTCCTTTGCAGGCGCTCAGACATGCCAGCGTGGCCAGTAAAGGGGAGCGAGACTTGAGGAAAGACAGGGCCGATGGTGTGAGGAGAAAAGAGTTTGAGGAAGAGGAGGATGAAGATGGTGGCGAGGTGGAAAGGACGGTAGGTGAGCTGGAGCGGTTGGTTTGGCCAGCAGAGTGGTCTTCCACGGAGGCATCAGACTCGGAGCTTGAGTCAGACTGAGGCTCTGTGATTTTAAGCGTTGACATGTGCTCCTGAGCGTGCTGCTGAAGAAGAGCAGACAAACTGGCAAGGCCGAATGCTCCGTCATCTTTCTTGGCCTGACTGGAGTCTCGTTCATCTCCTGGACAGGAGATCCACACAGGCAGAGTCTCACAGCATCGCTGGACAATCACCTGCTGGACGCTCAGTCGCAAACCTTCCTGCTGCAGCAAGGACAGCACTCTGGAGAACATACAGGACATGGTAAGTAAGCTGTTGCCTTCACATCACTCAAAAAAACTCTACTCAATTAACCCACAAACAGAGCAAAGCTTCTGCCTCCTCTTGTCATCATTATTGCAGGTATTAAGCTATCTATCAGAGTAAACATGCAACCTGACAACTTGATTAGCATTTGTTAATAATGTAGAAATATATCTATATTTTTTCACACTGTGCAAGGCAATTTCTACAGCTGCGGGGCTCAGGTACCCTAGGTGTAAAAAGAGGGTGGTGGGGGTGAGGAATAACATTGCATGCAAACACAGTTTTACGTATACTTCTTCACACTGATGGGGCTTCACCACTGTGCATACCTGTCAGGAGACACCTGTCTGTCAAACAGAAGGTGGGAGAGAAGCTGAAATGGGGCTTGAAGCAACACCAGAAGTGGATTCCCAAGTTTCACTTCACTGCTCTGGTCTAAGAGAAACAGCATAAGAGGAAAATCAGAACAAGACCAGGGGAAAGAGAGGAAGAAGAAGAGTCACTGATGGTCCCCAGTATGGTCTCCATTTATGTAACACAATATTAAAGTGACCTTATTACCAAGTGTCCTCTGATTTGATTTCCAGAACCAATTTCAATAATCTGAGTTGGAGAATCTCAACCTTGCTGCCTCAGTTTTTCAGATCAGGAATATTGTCTGGAAGGGAGATGAAAATCACCTCATCATTCTTCTGTGACAAATGATTTTACCTTCTGAGCTAAGGCTGCGCACTAACACAGATGCTAGCGTGTTGACGTAGTCGAGGAAACTGCGCACATAATCCGGTCTGGCAAGATCTCCGTCTGGCTCGAAGGGGCAGAGCTGGTCCAGAGACCGAAGCAGTTGCTTCATGCTGGTGCGCACCGGGTGAGCGTCCAGCTCCGACTGCTTCAGACTGGCCTGTTCAACCAGCAGAGCCAAAAGAGCACTGCCCACACTGCCCTCTGTGAAACGAGAGATAAAACAAATATACAGAGCATTCAGACTTTCTCAATGAATTCTAAAACCACATATTTGCAGCTGAAAGCATCTGAAAAGCCCCGGTCACTGTGCCGACCTGTGCCATCTGTAGCCGTGCTCAGGATGTGCAGGGTGGTCTCCAAACGTTGAGCTAAACTGAGTCGAGCAGCGATGCACTCTTCGCTCAGCGTTGGGTGGCAACACAGAAGCACTTCCTGGATGCAGCATCCAAACGGGCTGGCAAACACTTGGTCGTCCCCGGCAGCTTCTATGAAAAGAAGTAAATCAACAACAGAGAAACTATATTGTTGATTCATTATTTATATAACATCTCTAATTAGGAAAGTTATTTTGCACCTGCAGGTCATTGTGTGATTAGTTATTACCGGTATTTGACCAGCCAGATGTTTTTTAATAGATCATTAGTTTGTGTTTACTTAAAAATAAACTAATGTACTAAGTAATTTTTTCTCCCTTCAAACTAACTGACTTGTTCATCTAATGAAACTGCTTGAGAACTTCATTCACCTGTTTTGGCAGAGCCTTTATTAGTAGCAGAATGATTCAGGATCTTGCTGATCTGTTGTAACACCATGGGAAATCCACAGATCCCGTCAGAATGGGGAAACTTTGGATCAGCTCTCACTCCTGGGACAGGGATTAAAGATAAAGAACAAAATTTTCATTTCTGTAATGCTGCTTAAAAAAACACAAAATGCAAAATGCATTTAGGCTGCATACCTTGAGCCTCCAAGCTGCTGTTGAGCCTGCGCTCAGCTGTGTCCAGCAGCTGTCGGGACGTCTTCCAAAGCTGACAGTGGCAACAAGCCAGGTCGAAGGCCGCCATGGCCGCTGGGCTGAGCTCTTCCAGCAGCGTGTAAAGGAGGCCGGAGGGGTCTGAAGTGCAGCGGCTCAGCCAGTAGCCTTCCTCCAGTGATGGCATCGGGTGAGCAGAGGTGCTGAGGAGACGGTCTGCTATGTCGGAGATGGAGTAGAAAGCCACACCTGCAGGGAAGCAACCACAGAAGTCAGATCCTGCTCCAGTACATTTCTGAAAAATTCTTAACTTTCGCTTTCTACTTGCTCTTCTTGCATACATGGCTACAACAGCTTAACATTTATTCTCTGAATAGAGTTAAAAGAAATTCTGCTATAAAAACTGAATAAACTAGCCAGAATTAAGGTTGAAGGTGCACAATGCAACAAGGAGAAAAAAAGACCTTGAACATGACTTAAACAGGTAGTATAACGTGCATTTCTATTAATTAAATTCAAAAGAACATGAAATCCTGTGAAGAAAAAAAGATGTCGGACCTGCAGCAGCAGCGCTTCCGATGGCCTGCAGGGTTGATCGCCCACTGCTGCCCAGCCGAGTCCTTCCTGGGCCTGACGCAGCCGCTGTTCCCAAACCCTCTGAAGAGGAGGAGGATGAAGACATAGACTGGCTCTCCATCTTCTGCTCCACCCGTGCCAGCTCTATCAGGACTTCTTTGTAGCGCTCCATGAAGACCAGCTCACCACAACAGGCAGACGCCTCGAGATCAAACACCAGAGACACCTGCAGAAGAAACACAGAGTCCACATCTTTTACCTTCAAACAATCTCTACATTTGTACTGTTGTTGAATCAGATGTAAACACATATTTACAATAACTTATCATGTTGCCTTGTACATGTTTATGGTGTTAATTTGTCTTAAAATATTTCATTTGTAAAGAATCAGAAACTTTAAATAGTCAAAAACTAAACAAAATGTGGGGTGACTAGACTCACCTAAACCTAAATGAGAGTTAATTTTCCATGATG
>JAVQJZ010094897.1:0-25676 GCA_036025355.1 Leiopotherapon unicolor
TTATTCTCAGAAGAAAATAAAAAATGAAAATAAATAAAAACATAGAGAAAACTGTGTCCTACAACAGGATGCAAATGCTGTCAAATAAAATATGAACCATAGTGGCAAAAAAATGTAAAAATAAACACACATTTACACTGATCCTGCACTAAGAAGAACACGGAGGCAGAAAAAGGAGAAGATATGGGCGGAAAATGTGTGTGTGAATGAGCACAAAATGAGCACGGCTTGTTAGGCAGTTCAGAATTAGAAAATGGCGATTAAACTGTCTGTATAAGTGTGGTTACAAGTGGCAGAGGTAAAGTATAACAGTAAGTTACATCAGTTGTAAAATGAGCATATTTACATCCGGGGCGAACGTACGGGGCTGATATACTGTCGTGGCATGAGCTGTGTGTTGTGCAGTGTCTAATAGATCATGCTCTACACGTACATAACGGGCCATACACTGGCAGTTTTTGAAAGACATACTGCAGATTATACCAGCACGTCCTAATTTAATTCAACTAGGTCCTAATACAGAAGAAGCACGACGACAAGCGTGCAGTATGTCTTTTGTGGGCTTCACCCGTTGCTATATGCCAAATTTTCCCCCCTCTCTATCAGTTCTGACTTAATTGCTTTAACTGCCTGTAGCAATGTTAAGACAGAAAGGCCTTTATGCACCTTGTAGAGGAACATCGCAAAGACTAATCCTCTGAAAAAACAAATGCTTACCGGTGTCCCGTTCTCACAGTGAGCGACAACGAGCCTCTGTCACGGATTGAAAAAAAAAATTAAAATGCCATTAGAAAGGAGCCTACAACAGGAAAAAACAAAAACAAAAAAACAACAGCGTATCGTATAAAAACAGACATTAAAACAGCGACGACCAATGTACAAAAATAACATCATTAAACAGCTTTTTGTTAAAATGGCATACATCCCTGCATTCTAGAAAATAAAACACGATGGAACACTTTCTCTGTGAAAAGTTGGTGACAGTGGCGGAGCTGAGAGGGAGTTCACACGGGGGAGAAAATGTCAGAATGTCAGTACAGTCAGATCAGACGGGGAGGGGGGCGAAGAGATGCAGAGTTTGCCAGCTGGGTGTTTCTTTCATTTTCACTATTCTCCTTCCTCACATTTTCTGCGGCATCCACTTTTAAGCGCTTTTTTTTTCTCAGTCCCGTGCGAGGCGACAAAATATTTTAAATTCTCGCCCAGGGTAGGGTCACAATGCGGCCTGATTTACAGAACTACTAACAGCTATTTTTCCCATTACGCCTCGCGGCTGCTTCGAGAGCACAGCTGTATTTCCACCGTGTCAGTGCTGCCAGCGACTGTATATGCAGCGGCGGGTGTCTGCAGAGCGAGGCGGTAAATAAGGGATGTGTGGAGAGTTTGTGCAAGGCAGCCGAGCAGAGGAGATGTGAGCGCCCGTGCCTGCGCTGTACATCAGCAGCTGTCATGTCTCGCCCCCCCCCACCCCGAGGACACGGCAAGAAGAGTTGGAGCATATGGGGGCAGGCAGTGAATCACAGCCAGCAGGGTCGCTGCACATCTCAGGCCAAATCTGTTGCTTCCTGATGCACGAACGCCCCCCCACCGCTTCCTGAAACTCTCCTGAGTCTCTCAGATTGTGTCATTATTAAACCAATTTAAAAAAAAAAAAAGGCTTTAGGTGATACTCGGAGGGATACAGGCTGGGTGACTGTCTGACGTGTGAATCCTGGGTTGGGTGGTTTTGTTTGTTCCTCCTTGTCATGTCATTAGCAGCAATGCAGAGTGTCTGAGTTCCAAGGCTTCATCCAAAGCAACAAAGACTTCCTGTCTGCGATCACCTTGGATGCGGTTTAGAACGCAGCCACTTCTGGTCCCAAAGGTTTCTATACTCTTTCCAGCACTTTCCAACAGCAGCAAACAAATGATCCCCTCCTGTATTGGCTTGTTCATCTGATCATTCCAGTTTATTGCAACCTAGATTTCTACTTTTTGCCATCATTCCTATCAGCAACTTTAAGATCCAGAACAGATCTGAAGCTCACAGTCTGGTCCTTGAACCCATTCAGCTGCTGCCCACATCGCTTCATTTTCTCTGCTGATGGTCTCATTGACAACTGTTTGCTTTTTTTTTGGCTCAATGGGACAAACAATGCAACATCCAATTGGAGCAACAGGGACGTCTTCCAGTGCCAGAGCCAGAAAAACAGACCGTGTCTGAAATCATTCCCTATTTGCCATCTAGTGCGCACTGCTGTCCTGCATTTTCAGCATCGGTGTTCTTTGTGTGAAACGTATGCATCGCGCAGCAGGCATCTTTAATTCGCACAATGCATGAATCTAATAAGCCAGAGTAATTGAAAAACACGCGAGGGTGTGCGGGGCTTCCGTCTGCATGTGCTTGTGTCGGCTGAAAATGACATGAGATCAGTGTCACACAGATAACTCGCTGCTGACTGAAGGCAAATGAACACCCCCTCCCATACATAGCATTGTGTTAACGTTAACGCAGCGTCATGACGAGTACTGCAAATGAAGCGTCACGGCGGCTCTGTCAGTCAGACGATCGTACAGGTTTTAAGCAAACGCTCGGATTAGCCAAATTCATTTGGAAGAGAAAACAAAAGGTGAACATTAACATGGTTATTTAAACTGTCTGTTGGAAACATCCATCAGAGCTTACAGACTGACTTTTGGGCTCAACTTTGAGCTGTTTGCACTTGCTGCAGACGTGTGGACACAGTTTTCATGTACGAGGGATTATTACAGACATTTTGAGAGCGCCAACTTTTCATTCGTTTTCTAAATGAAGTGGGGAGCTAAGCTGGTTAAACTGTTGGCTTGTGTACAACCGATCGTCTGACTGCTTGTTTCTTCCTGTTTGAATTAGCTGAAACGTCCTCAGAACGCAGCATTTACTCTGCCGATGTTTGGTGATTAGCATGTTGCCATAACTGATGACAGCACATCACAACCACGATGATGGCCTTAATCAAAATGATCCTTTAACAGTAAAGTTAGTCTTTTACATCGCCGCCTCTCACATGTTCGCAGGAACTTTGAAGCCTAAAGCAGACACACTGGAGGTCATTTCCTTAAAGTGGCCACAGCAGATGTAGAAGTATTTTCGGAGGCAGGCGAATCAGCAGTGAACAGACATATCCCACAGGGCATGTTGCCATACCTATCCGTCTCAGCTTTGATCTGCCTACACTCCCGCCACCGCCGCCTCCTCCGTGGCTGCGAGAAAGGGGAACGTACGTAGAATGGGTGAAGTTGCAAACCTGAGGCGTCACTGCACGACGAATGGGAATGTCAGCGGGACTGCTATGTGCACGTACGGAGCATGAAGCTCGTTGCTTTCTGATGTGTGGGAAGAAAATTGCGGTGAAAAAAAGAAAAGAAAAAACAAAAGAAAAATGGAGGCAGGCAGTGTTGACAGCCAGAAAGAGAAAGGAGGAGGAGGGCAGCCTAAATGGATGAAATCTAAAGAATATAGAGGAGTAAAGCTCCAGCCGCCTCCGCTAACACAATTGATGGCAGCAGGGAGACAACATGTCTGCTCTTCTTTTGCCCCTTGTGCCCTTGCCTCTGTGTGTTTCTGTGTTTTCTTTTTTTTCCCTATGCAGCTTGGACAATGTGATAAAACACACCCACAGAACTAAACACACATACAAACACACACAGACACACGTGTTGTATTTTCAAAGGGGGAACTTCATCTTCCATATCTCCGTACTTGACAGTCCTGGCGGAGCCCTAATAAACAGCCATTTTACACAATTTGTATCGTTTCACAGGGAATGGGAATACTGCCGCTGCGTGACAGCCTAAAGTGTGTCTGTGTGTGTGTGTTCGCATTTGTGTACGACAATTTATTATTCAGAGGACACTGCCGAATTTGGTATTAAATTAATCACTGATGATGAGGCCACGTGCTTACAAGACGTTCCTCCATCACGCTCACTTTACCCAAATCTCCTTAGTCAAATGAGAAAAACATGAATGTTGGATTACAATAAACACCATCCTGACATATCCGTGCTCCTCCGCAGCAAAGCCACATCAAATCCAACCCCCCCCCCCATCCGCCACTTTTCACACACACGCTGCACGTCTGAGGGCTCATTGCACTGATCTGTTCAACACTTACATTCCACAGGAGCGACGTACTTACAAAAAGACAAGACAAAATGTTTGACATTTCGACGACAAAGGTAAATCAGTAAAGTAGAAAACTAGCATGCCATGTTGGAACTTCATTTACAAGTGAAAAGGGGGCTTGACTTTACTCAACATGAGGAAAAAAACAAAAAACAAAAGAAAAACTCCCCAAGAGGTGGAGGGTATTTTTTCAGTTTCATAGGTTCTCTTTGCCTCGTGTGGCGTGCGTGGGCATTAGTAAAGTCTTCATTGTCTCAACGTCCGTCCTTCCTTCCAGCAAATTGTTAGTCCAAGCAAAGAAAAAAAAAAGTAAAATAAAACAGAAATGTACTCGAGAGGAGTGACAACCAATGGGATTCTCTTCCTTGCCAAAAGTAGGTGTCCCTTTTCTTCCAGTTGTGTTACTCTTTGGCAAAATGAATAGTGAGAGGAGAGCGCGGAACAGAGCGGGGACACAGCTGGAATCTGTACAGAAGGTCTGGGAACAGGAGGGTGGGCAAAGGATGCTCTACAGAGGTTGTAAAGTGAGGCGTGGGAAGCAGGGGTGTTTAAATCAGTCTTATCCCATCAGGCAGCGGGGCTCCTCTCCATTGGGTGCCTCCCCACCAAAGGCTAAGCGTCGTACTTCTTCCCCGTTCTGTGGATGTGGTGGAACAGCGTCATGGAGAACGCCATGCCCAGGAGCTGTGGACGGAAAAAGAGAGGGAGATGGTGAATTTGTGTCTGCACGCGTAGTGTGTATATATGTGTGTATATATATATATATATATATATATATATATATGTGCGTGTGTGTGTATGTGTAAGCGTGTCTCTGTATGTGATCTTTTTGATGTCCCCGCCTTGGGCAGCCATGTGTTTTGATGCACAATAAATCCTGTGGTGAAGCACAGGCACATTTTTGCTCAGTCTCTTTCTCTCTTTTCCGTCTTTTCCCTTCAAACACGAGCTCTGGAATCTTTGTGATGGAGGGGAAAAAAAATGTACAGCATGCACAAGCATTAAGTCAATGAAGTAAATTGAGATGCCACTGAATCAAAGTAGCCAGCTATCTCTTTGAAGTTTCCATTACCCTTGATACTTCTACATCAAACACAGTCATAAAGCTGATCCTGAAACCATTATCTGGCAAAGTTCGGATGGTGGAGAAACTGCAAAGCACTGTATGGTGCATAGTTTTTACTAAAAAGGCAACGCGGACTGTCTGCAAACAGCCTCCACTGGGGATTCCTACAGGACGTAATTAGTCAAGGCAATTTGCTGATTCTCTTCCTTTAGATTCACTCGGAACCTAGTTCATATGGCTGCTTCATAGAAAATGCTACCTTAAGCTGCTGTCAGTCAAAAAAAGTGCCATGTGAGGTAAACATCCAGCTTAAAGGTATTCAGGACTAACGGAAACCTGTCTCTGTGCTTCAAAACCAGCCCAGCCAAGTTTCTGCTCTCTGTTATCATGGATGAACGTATACAAATAGGCTTTCCTCGCGGTGTGTCATACATACTGCCTGTCCAAATCATCGATAGGCCAATTCCTTGGACCTCTGACTACGATGTACATTGCAAAGTTGTGGGGCATCATCTTTTTATGATGCTCATCACTGTCATGCCCTCCACCTTGCCTTCGAGGCTGCTAATCTGACAGCTCAAGGTCTGTTTCTCGACTCCCGCCTCTCACCTGAACCCACAGTGAGGAGTGACTGCATGGGTGCGTGTGTGTGTGTACACGGAGGGGGAGAGATCAGTAAAATCAATGTCAGCCGATATTTCATCCTACATGAAGACTTTATCAGTCTCCAAACAGGGCCGATATTTGTCACCGCTCTACACGTGCACACTGTGCCTGTGCGAGACGATGGATGAGAGGACGAGAAAGACGTAGTGTTAGGCAGACAGAAAAGAGTCTGTGAGTTAGAGTAAATACACGCGAGCATCTGAGAAGAGTGTGATATTGTCATGAATACATAGTGATCTGAGGCAGGAAAATATATATAATGCTGACTTTCCCTCACCGAGGCTGTAAACTTTAACTGAAGCTTCAGCACTGTCTTCCCCCTCAACACTGAAATTTCACTGTGAGGCCACCTTGCTTTGAATGAACCATGGGTTCATGGATTAGCTCGTCTTGCATGAGCGCAGTCACAGAAGGGCCGGGGAGGGCAGGGAAAATAAAGCAAGAAGGAACGTTTGAAGCATGAAGAGTGAAAAGGAAAGAAGCGGAGCGCAAGGGATGACACATTGTGCGAACAGATACTGCAAGTGCGTTCCCATCCTCCTGTTTTCGTGCAAATCTTAATTTGTGCTTAACAAAAACCAGAGTGGAAAATGAAAAAAAAAAGAGTTGTATGTTTGGCTGAGGAGGAAATGCTCATGAATCAATCAACTAAATACAACAAAGTGGAATGGAAACAGACTCGGTGAGTAAATCATGACGCACTCAAGCATGTGTGTGAACTGAAAAGGGGGCTGTGATGTTCCTCTGATTAATAAGTGAAACAAACATAAATGGTGAACATCCATCATGTTTTCTGCATGGTTTCTGTTTGCTTAGGGTTCAACCGTAACATCTCAGAGTGATTTCTTCTTCTACAACATTTTAATGGCAGGTGGACAACAGAGCTGTCTCTTTAAGTGTATGCGCTATACTCGGCGCTGATGGCGGGTGCAAGAAAAGATGAAATGGACCTTAGAAAGTGATGCAGCGCAGACAGCTGTTGTTAAAAGGGTTGGTTCCAGCGAGAGAGCACAACTATTAAGGGGTGTTCGGACTGAACGCAAAGTGAATTTTAGACAAAGCATGATTTCATACAAAGTCAAGTGGGTGTGAAATGATTTGCTCAAAGCAGCGCAAAGTGAAGCAAAGATGTGTCCATCCATTTACATCAGGTGCGGGGCAGGGAGCCCTAGACAGGTTGCCAATCAGTCACAGGCAGACAGGCAGTCATTCCAATAGGGAAGTCTGAGTTTGGCCCCACATGGAGAAAATGTGGCTGGCCATTTCAAAAGCAGGAACATCTTCCTGCCTACTGCGCTTTCCCATTAAAAAAAGATGGGGGAGCTTGAAATGTTTTCATTTTAGCAAAAACTCCACACTTATCCTGGGGCTTTATGAGTCAGTTTCATAAACGTACAAAGACTACAGGAAAAGGTACAGACTGGAAGAAGATTAGAGAGAGAGAGAATTGGAGTTAGTGATGAATGCTGAAATCAGTCAGAGTTGTCACACAAACGAGGCACAGACACTCTCTGTGCACACATGCGCGGGGTGATTGCTTTCTAGCTACATCTCACGCCTGTATATTGGCACCTGGACCGTGTGGAGTGAACAAACACCAAATTTACTTCAGCCATCATCATTGTGCAAATGTTAGGAAAAGAAAAATCTACTGAAAATACTGCGAGACATACTGTACAAAGAGGGACAGATGACAGGATTTAGGACAAAAAGAGAAACAGACCATCTTAGGAGCATTATCTATCTGCCCTCCCTGCAATGCCTGCTCCTCTATATTCAGTTTCTCCACTCTCCTGTCTGCTGATGGCTTCTTATACATGACTATAGCCTGCTTGGCACAAAGCCAGATGGCTTTGATTCTCACAGACAGGATCAGGCTGCAGGAAACAGTGACTTCAATATTTCAAGATGTGTGGGTGCCCAGAACGCCCACAGACAACAGCCTCATAACTTTCTCAGTGGAAGACGGTGGCACAGAGGCCACTTGATGCACATTCTTTTTAGACGTGTTGCCAGACAAACAGGCAGAAACAAATGCACTCAGACACAAAGTGAAAAAAAGAAAAAAATGGGGAGGGAAAACAAAATAAGGGAGAGGGAAAGAACAATTTGTCATCAAGCTTCCTACCTGCACTACCAAGATGACCATGCCTATGGTTCCCAGCAGGTGCTTGTTGTCATCCAGCCATTCCTCCACTTTCTCGAAGCAGCCCTAAAGTGGAACAAAAGCTTGTGAAAGGTGCTGGGAGCCTGTTTGGTCACCTAGAAAAATAACCCACCCTGTTCATGCTTTTCATCTCTTATATGTGAGCTATACCCTCGGATGAATGAACGACCAGGTGAGGTGTTAAAGCAGATGAATTACCCATGAGTGAGGGTTTTATATGCGGACCTATGGGCCGTATGGACAGAGGTGCGCGCTAACTCATAAATGTATTCCCACCTGGGTTCATTCGGAGGTCGGGGAGTTAGGGTGAAGGACTTAATGGTGGTTTCAGCTGCAAAGTGGTGCCCCTTTCTTGAGTGTGGGTGCTGAGGCAGCATGCTAGGCTTAACAATATAGTGTGTGGCCGACTCCTCTGGGCAGGATTACACACAAGCTTTTAGTGCTGCGCCTTCCCAATGGGCCGGCTCAATGTCTGCCTATTCTCAATTTGGCAATTATATTACAGCTTTTAATCCCCTACTTTGGACCTGCTAACAAACCACATGCCAGACCAATAGCAGATTAGACTTGTAATGGGGGGAGATTGGTGAACATTGTGCTGCAAGGTTTTTGAGAATAAAAAAAAACGGGCTGTTGTCTCATGCATAATGGAAAGAAATCCGGCGTGATCGGAATACAGCAATAAGACAAAAACTTTAAAGCTACTGTGAATACACACAAAGGGTTCCCCCCCGCTCCTCCTACACAGGAGCAAGACATCCAGACCAAAAGAGAGGCAAAACAACAACAACTGATGGGATTCTTGGCAGCACATTTGTGTCTCTTTGTCTTCATTTTGCATCTCTTTGCTGTCATTGTGCATCTCTTTGGCATCATTTTGCGTCTCTTTGTAGTCATTTTGCATCTCTTTGTAGTCATTTTGTGTCTCTTTGTAGTCATTATGAGTCTCTTTGTAGCTGTATTTGACTTGCCGACAAGAAATGTTAACAGTCACTTCAAACAGACGTTCTGGCCCAGCAGCCCCGCTCAGTAATCCCTCCGCAGTTGCATCGTATGGTGTGTGCATAACAAAAGACGTGTGCGTGTACATTATGGTTGACGTGAACTCACCCTGTTCCAGAACATGTTGGTGGAGTTACGCCCACAGTTCTGGTAATGCTCTTGGCAGCAGCGGTCAGGGACTACCTTCTCCTTCAGGGCGTCGTGCCAGTCGGTGTATGCTATGACACCGCAGCACTTCCACTGCGAGTGCGCGCACACACACACACACACACACACACACACAGAGACAAGTTAAGTTAATGCTTCCTGTCAGTCCAGGGAGACCTCGAACAAACTATAATGTAAAAAGTATCATAATTAGTCCCTTTGCTTCAGAGGACAGAAATAATGGAATGAAGCGCGCTTCAACAGTCAATTTTGCCTTTTAATGTTGCATTAATGCCACAGCTAAACGCCAGGAAATACATTAGCTTCAATATTTTCAGTAAAACTTTGCATTTATCTGTCCCTTCCAGTGTTTGTGAGGGAACATTCTTCTCGAGTGTGTCTAATATTTGATTTCATGCCTTACCTCTGCCTGGATGATGTTCCAGGCATTTCGCAAGCCTATGTTGTTTTCTGAGTTGTAGAGAGCCAGGCCATCCTTGAGATCCTGCTTGGCATTCTCACTCACCTGGAGAGAGAAAAAAAAAGAGACAACATCAGCTTTGGTTAGAGACCTTAGTTTAAAGCGGTTTACTGAGCAAAAACGTGTTTGTAGTCCTATTTATTGTCTTTGAGTAGGCAGTAGAGTGTTATTCTGTTCAAGATGTCTGTGTCTTTTTCACACGGATGTAAACAGTAACGGTAAATGATAATGGTGTACGTGATGTGTAGTGACATGCTTTTAAATGCTTTAGAGGACGGTGTGTGATTGATCTTGGATTCCTTTCTACTAATTATGATGAAAAGGGTACAGCTGACGGTAAGCCGCGAGTAATGTAAAGACAAACAGCGGAGACAAAAACACCACTAGAAATCGACAGCAGCAAGTTACAGGTAACCTTTTTCTTGTCATCTAAAAATAACGCTGCTACAGCGACTTGGACTTTTCCATGATGACTGCTGATCTGACACACGTCATGTGTCGCTTCCCTCCACGCGCACAGCTCCAACACGCCCTTGAGCGGAGCAAGCAAATCATTTTCCTCTTGACTGAACCCCAACAATGTGCTCAGGGTTGTGCCATGTCTGATGGAGATTAATATCTCATTGGATGTGTTAATGAGATACAGAATCAGAGCTTTAGTTCTCCTGCAGTTCGCTTTGCCCATGGGGATTTGCTAACTGCCAGGACAGATTGAGAGGCGCTTCAGATAAGGATAATTATTACTGGGAAAATGACATGCGCTGCCAGAACCATGCTGTACGTCTTCGCTGGCAGTGCGTGTTACATTAAAACAAAAGGAACACACTTGCTTTAATAGTTGCAGCTTAACGCCTCAGACTGTGCCCAGGGAAAAAGAAGAAGAAAAAAAAAGTCTGCACACAATAAGGGAGAGGGCATCATGTCTGTCACCGCCTGACACGAGCTTCTTTCAGAGGCTGTCCAATTTCTTTGCTCAAATAAGGGCGAGCTGGTGTTCGGTTAGACATTGTTTGGAGGCTGCTTAGTAAATGCAGTTTTAAGGCAGCTAAAGAAAATTACCAGAAGCAGGAAAATTAAAGATAATTTCTGGCCGCTTTTAGGAAAGAATTACAATTTTCATGTCACTTGACTAATTACCTGCGCAGCCCAGCAGAGAGTTGTTTTCTGTACAGCTGAGCCGTATATGAGAGACAGACCAAACTCCCCTTTGATCGTACACAAAAGGAGATTAAGCTTTTAATTAAGTGGTTCAGCAATTTATTGGTGGGGAGAAAACCCCTAAAAACCCTTGTTTTCTGAGCTGCAAGGCACAAGAAAACTATTTGCTGAATTAAACATAAAAGTGAAACAGATTTTTTACTGAGTAATTCAAGTTTCCCGAGCGATAAAATGCTTTAGTAATCATTAATCATGCAAAACCCATTTAAAACATCCTCTAAAAACCTTTGAAAAGAGATTAGCATAATTTTAAATCACATTCTTCTTTCTCCCTCTGTAGCTCTGCTGACGCCGAGGAGCGCATATGTGTATTGCACCTCGGGCTGCGGGCCCCGACATATCTGTCCTTGTGGAGGAAAATGAGATGAAGAGCAGCATCATCAATCTCTGCCTCGTACTTTGTTTCCATCTTCTATCTTCTCATCTCCATCTAGGCTATATGTGATGCTGCTCGTTCATTACTGACTCCTCACTGGCACAGTCACTAGAGAGCAGGGTGCCCCCCTACTACAATAAAAATCCTCTTCTGAGTCTCCAATAAGTCTCTGTACATCTTCCATTTCATGTGTGGAAGTCTTTGTTACAGCGTGAAATGAAACTTAATGATCCAGATTTACCGCTAACGAGAGGCAGACAAATGACTGCAGAACAAACTGGGATTTGATCATGCAACACTCTGCCCCATTTTCTCCTTGCAAAAGGAGCAGATACAAACATGTCTTTGTTGCATTAGCCTATTTTTTTTCCGATCAGGAAAAACTAACTTCCCGACTGAAGCTGTTGCTGGTGCTGTACTGGCGATTATTCACCATTAACAGTCCAGTGCCATACTTTGGCAACATCTACCTTCGGGCAAATTCACAGGACATCGATGCAACGCCTCAGGTGCGGCCTATAGACAACACCCTGAGACATCGGCTCATACTTCTCATTACATAGATAAGCTTGTGGTTTCCTCTGGGCTGACCGAGTCCACACTTAGCAATACAGGGAGGCACATTCATCACAGGATTGTAAAAGGCCTCAGCTCGACCCAGCAGAGCAAACACAGAGTCAGAGAGATATACATGACGGAGGAAGAAACAGGCTTTCAATCCAAATCGGTGTGTGTTTTCTGACACTGTGCACAAAAGCAGAGAACAGAGTGGGTGGTGGATTGTCTGATAAACACCTGTCTCACTTGAAACGCTGTAATAAAACAATCCATCCAAGCTGGTGCTGAAATTGCCGAATGGCAAGGTATTACAGATATCCTTTATTTAATTTTCTGTTTTGTTTCATGCTTTAAACAATACTATTGTTCAACTTTGTCAGCTTCTTACAAGCCTATTTCTCTTTTTTCCGCATCCCAGCACAGAGACATTATTAATTCCGGCGTAGGACTCCCTCCTGTCAGGATTGTGCAGCAGATCTGGTGACATGTAAACACCTCGGGAACCAGGTAAACTGGGACTTGTCACCGAGCAGACATGGAGCCACACTGCTTACTCATTATCAGAGCACGTAGCCATGACGGAGCTGACTGCTCCAATTTTCATAAATGAAAGATGTGATCTTTTTGCTGGTGACCTCGCATCACATCTGTGCCATCTAGGTGACAACTTCTGCCGTGGAAGAACAAATTTAGAAACATGTGAGTTGGACCTCAGTGTTGATTCCAATGTATTTCTTTTTCTCATTAATTTAGTCTCTGAGGCCGACTGGCTAACAACTGGAGTCTCTGAGGGCAGCGAGAGTTCTTCACAAAATCCAAGAAAAGTATTGCTTATTTACAGTAAGTGCCGTGATGTGTGTATAGAAGAGCAATTAGTGTATTATGTGAGGTTTTTTTCCACTTTTGTCCAACTGCTATTTATCACTTTGAGCGATTACAGTCCTCGAGCGATGTTACAGTGTTTAATTCCAAATGAATCACAGCCTGCAGTTCAATTTTACAACAAAAAAAAAATGTACAGAGGATGCAGGCGCTTTAGTAAACATATTACCACTGAGAGAGAAGCCAACTAGATGAGAAAAAACAACCCATCTGTGAAATAAGACAAATGGTACATACAGTACGTGCAAATGTAGTCAGATAAAAATGAAAGTTTTTAGGGAGTTTGCCGCCTTCCCACACACTAACAGGGGAACAGAGCTCGGAGCTGCTTACTGTGAATAACTAAAGCAGAACCAAAGCACTTTGGTCAAATATGGCCACTCGGGGCAGAGGACACCAAGCTGTGAGCATGTTATCATTATGACTTATGTCTGTTTGCACACCCACAAAATTATTTCTAGTTATGTTTCTTGGAAAAATGTTTTCGAAATGTTTACTCTCCTTTTAGCTCTGAGAAATATGTGGCTCTTAAGTTGGTGAATGCTCCATTATGTTCACCAGCTAGCCACTGACTTGGTGTGCCTGCTGCTTGATGCTGGGTAAGTAGGGTGGATACAGTATTTAAAAAAAAAAATAAAAATATGGATTATAGCCACTTGGACTGCACCTGAAAACAATGGATTCCCATGATGATTCGTGTGAATGTGCTGGTGTGAAAGATGATGGCTTATTTGTAGCACAGCTACACATTTGCCACAACAACAATGCAGTTACATTTAGGTCAAGTTATTTTGGTCATGGTTGAGGTCAATTTTGAGGATGATAATGGGAAAACAGTAGGGTCCTAATTTACACTCAGTTAATTAAGGTGGACAAAAGAGAGGGGCTCTTGACAGATGCAATTCTCACTTTGCAGGGCTACTCTTCAAATTTCTATTCCCTGTTCTACTGACCTCATCTGCCCCCTCTCATCTTCAGTCTTAAAACATAACTCATTCTACAAAGTCTTATACAGCTATGCAATTTGGAACAAACTGTCACTTATTTTACCATTTCTTCAAGTGAAAGAAAGGAAGTATTTTTCTGTATTGTCTGTTTTCAACCAAGATCTCTCAGATAAAATAAGATAAATTTCCTTTTTTTCACATCTGATTTGTTACATTCACTCTAAGGTCCATCGTTCAAAAGTATTCACTCACATATACGCTGTGCTTCTTGGGTCACGCTTATACTGTCATGACACTTGGAGTCGTCAAGTGTCAAAGGATGTGACGATTAGAGCCAAAGAACCCAGGCAGAAAATATTTTGCTGTTGGTCTCACTGCACAGCTCTGGACTCACGCGTTAGCTAACTGCCCGGAAAAGTGTAATAAATGATGTGGAGAGAAACACGATCTCAGCCAGAGGTGCCCAACAGCACATCATTAAACAGAATACTTAATTCCCTCGGCTCTGCAAGCCTGTGTCGGACAGCCTGAGGCCAGGGCGCTCCACAGAGCGAGGGGAAGACCCCCACTACTTCTCTGTAATTGGTCTGGAAAAAAAATAAAGCGTGGCGAGCAACTGAACTTAATTCTCCATGTAAATACATGCAACACATGACTACATGAGTCTGCTGGTTTGCTGCGTTGCCAGTAAAAACACATCAGGGACGGGGCATGTCCTTCCCCGCTCTCCGAACGGGTTATTTATGTGACCGACCTTCCCTCCTCTTCCATGACATCATTGCTTTTTCTCTTGAACGTCTTTTCAAAACTTTACAGTGACACCTCACCTCACTTTTTCCCCCCTATCACCACAATCGTTCCATTTTGAGCCTCCCTCCAGACTATTTTTATGTATTTCTCCCTCTCTCCTCTAACTTCCCTCACCAACACATTCATCTTCTTCTGTTCCCTGCCTCAGACGTCTCACCTCCCTTTTTTCTCTCACCCGTGTCCACCTGCTTTCTCTCTCTTTCTTATTTTCTCTCCCTTCTCCCTGCACACCCATGCGCATGCTTTGGTATTCCCTTCAGTCCTTGCCAGGTTCAGCTTCCTGTTTCTGAGCTAATAAACCTTCACTGGTGTTTCGGCTCGGCGTGTTGGGTCGACGGAGGCACAATGAGGTCACGGCGTTAAAGACGGATGGCTGTAATCTGGTTCGTGGCCCAGCCATCTGCTGTAGTCAGCTGCTTGCTAACTGCAGGGCCAGCCTTTATTATACCACGGCCTCTACATGGCATTTAATCAGAGAGCTTAACACCACTGGGCTGCGTGGGGAAAGAGAGGGTACCTACACATAAGCCATACCTGGAGGCAAGACCGCTGGGGTGAGGAAGAGGAGAGAGAGACTCCATTAAGAAGAAAAAGCGGCGCTTCTTAAGCAGGATTAAACTGCCGGAAATGTAGAAATAAGGGGGGAGACGGTGAGACTGAATGAAAACGGGAAAAAAAAGTACTCTAGCAAAACCAGATACTATATGATCATTTCTTCCCCACATCCTGTCAACAGCTTGTCACCCGGAAGGATCACAGAGGCGTCGTTCATGACTTAAAGATGACCTATTTGAAAGACTAAAATATCTGTTTTGCTGGCCTCCGTCGATAGACATTTAAAAGCTGCCAATCGCTGTACGTCTTCCAGACTTGCTAATAAATGCCTTGTGATTGGGAGATCAAATAGGAGAAGTGAATTAGTGATTCCTCTGATCACAGCCTGTAGTGGCGAATGAGGAGAGCCTCGCGTGGCATGCTAGATCTCACTGGAAAGAGGCGAGCCAAGAGGAGAGGGAGAAAACACGGAGCAACATCCGAAGGCCTCGTCTGCACCCCGCGCAGCGTCTCTTGTTCTTCATCTGGTCAGGACGTTCTTAAACATAAAATGCCACCTGAGTAATGGTCCCGCACAATCTCCTCACATTTGCAGGACGTCTTATTTAGGGGCCGTCTGAAAATGTCATTCCCAATAAGGAATAATTTGCTGTGATGGCTTTGCTTTCCCAATGACATTTGAAGACCAATAAAGGGAAATATATTTGGCAGCGATCAGCATTATTGTGGTTTCACATCCCATTAGGCCTAAGCCAGAATAAACACACAAGATAGGAGAAATGTTAAATATAGTTGCTTTTCACTGGAACTTGCGTGAATAGGACAGTTCTCCCTGACTATTGCCCTATCGCTTACTAATGCAGACTCATTTGATTTCTTATTTAAGAAATCCTCAGCCCTACTTGGCTATCTTTTCCCTGACTTCACAGGTGGGGAGGCACTCTGTGAAGTCAAGAGGCACTCTATTAAAATTCCACTGCAGGGATCAAGGTTTGGAGTTTTTTTTTTATTTTTTTATAAAGTTAAGGCGGTAATATTTTGGAGATAAGGCAGCAGACATATTTACTCCTGACAGGGTGTGCCTCCGAGACCTGATCCAAATCTGAGAATGGATTGGCTGCTAAATGAATTCCTTTATCTGCCTGTGAGACTAAGTTTGAGCAATAACCTCAGAACAAAGAGGGAGAATTAGCCGTCGTCCCGCGGGTCTGGGTGACATAGAGACTTTGAATATATAAATAGACGGATCTATCAACGATGCGTCCTTGAAAACTGATAGAAGTCTTCGTTGCTTCTCCACGGCAAGACATTTGTCATCCTCAGGATGAAACACTTGTTGGGCGATTTAATTAAACATATAATCTTGTCTCTTCGTGGGTGCCAATAATCTCCAGAGCTTTACATATCCACATCTGCTGTCCCAGTGCAGACATGCACCTGACTTGTGCCCGTACAGGGGTCATGGGAAATGTGCTTGGGACCAATTACAGGGAGCCAACTGGAGGGGATTGAGCTGCATTTTGTGGCCTAACCTTTGACTTCAGGGTTAATGGCAGAATCGAGACATTCAACCTCCTGCCTAAGAAACAACCAAATATAAAAAGGAGTAATGTCTGATCCCCGGAAGCAACTGGAACTGGGATATGTTTATCACGCTAACACCTTCTATTGCTCCATGCAGTTGTGTGTGAGTGTGTGTGATCCTGTGTGTGTGTATGTGTGTGTGTGTGTGTGTGTGTGTGTGTGTGTATGTGTGTGTGTGTGTGTGTGTGTGTGTGTGTGAGCTTTCAGGCATTAACTTTCCAAGGCTCAAACTGTAACTTGGCACATTGAGTACACACAATGGATAAGCGAATGTGGCGAAGTGTTTGACTGCGCAGAGAAAATGCCAGTGAACTAACTGGAACAATAAAAGATGTAAGCTTCAACATTCAGACACAACACAGAAAACAAAATTAACTTACCTTATCTGAGTACACAAAGAACAGGATGAGCAATATCAGCTCTGCCAGGAGAATTATCAGCAGGACAATGAAGAACTGTCAGAGAGAGGAGGGAGAGCCTTGTTTTAACAATTGCTTTGGCAGTATTGTAAATCTACCTTGTCATGCTGATGAAAACATGTTGAGAATAAATCTGAGGGACAGCGACTCTCTCGCACTCATTCGATTTTTTTTTCTCCAGAAGAAAAAACAACAGCCGTTGCATGATTGTGGATTACATATGAGACAGTTTTTTATGCAATTTATACACAAGAACATCTGCGCTTTACAGTGCTTTTGATGGACACTATAGCCTAAAATGCATTGTGTGAATGTGAGTTGAGAAGAAGACTTGAACTGATAGGCAGCAGTCCTTTAGCTTAGCTTAGCATAAAGACTGGAAATGGGGGGAAACTGTTAGCCTGCCTCTGTCTGAAGCTCCCTCATTGACACATTACACTGTTTGTTAAATCCGCTCAAAGCCAAAGTGTAAAATGGACATGCTGTAGTTTTATAGACGGACTAGAGTCGTTGCTGGTTGCCTGGCAACTTCATAGACTATGACGACAAGACTGGAGGAAGATGCTTCTCCGGGCCAAGAAATAACCCAGCAGATAAACAAACATGATAAAACATATTGATTAGCCAGCTGTAGAGGTGCTGGTAGGCAGATTTAGATATCTGTGCACTGAGCCAGGCTAGCTGTTTCCTGCGTTTGTGTTGACCCAGGCTAACAGATTGCTGGCGGGAGCTTCGTATTTAGCAAACGCACATGAGAGCGGTGTCGTGTTGTCATGCGAGTCTCTGGGGAACGGCGTGTGATCACATTTTACGTAACCGCTCCTGTACGGTCACGGCCTGCAATCTCTTTCTCTATCTCTTTGTGAGAAGAATACGCTCAACGATGACATGAAGCTACAGGATGAGGAGAGACAGAAAAAGGGGAAATGAAAGAGGAGGTGGGAATGACAGAGGAAGGGGGGAAAAAAAAAAAGCAGAAGTGCTGCAGGGCTTGTGAACGTGTGAAAGGAGGGGAAGAAGGTTTAATACCTCCCTAGATTAATTTCCAACACAGCCTTGCATCTCATCTACTATTCACCTCGCCCTACTTGATTCCTCTTCAGCTCAATATTTACCAATCTTCTCTGCACAGCATGGGAGGAGGCACACGAGCCTAGATTTTAGAAAACCCCATTAATTCCAAACTCATTTGGGAGGAAGGGAGTAGGCTGTTATTTGTGTCAAGGCCCAAATGAAATAGTTAAGACAGTTTGTTGTTGGTTGAGTATCTGGATTTCCAGTTTAGTTGATCACTGTTGTGCCTTCACGGTCGGTTTGTTGCATTTTCCCGGTGCTGAAAGTTAAAAGTTTTTTTTTGGACACTAAATTGGTGGTGCTCCGATGGTTCTGTGTGAGACTGCGTGTGTGTGTGTGTGTGTATTTATTCACATGCAAACACAGCTTTGTGGGCGTACGTTCTCGTTTGCCAGCGATTCACACTTTCAAGGTTTTAAAGGGCTGACGTCTCCGATGGATATTTCAGCGTTTTCTCTCCCACTTTGTTTTCTGTAATTTCATTTTATTTTTTTTATTAAATTTGTCTCTGTAAACATTTTTCTGGCAGCAAAAAAAGAGGGACCGAACATTTACCACAAAGGATGTCTCGGCTTTGAATATTTCTAATCCAGAGAGAGCTGTCCTCAGAGTAACTTCAGAGATAATATGTCAAGGTAGACGCGGGGATGTGTTTGCTCCGGGAGATCTAAACCCACTCTGATGTTTCCACATCCTGCCCCCCACCACCACCCCACCCCTGTGTGTGCTGAGCCGGACAGATAGTCCGAGAAGAAAACAACAACAACAACAGACTAGCAGCCACTTCTGCACTAAACAAAATGACGGTGGCCAAATTTGAAAAGCTGCTATTCGCAGATGTGGCAGGAGACTTAATGAGAGACATCAGAAGATTGAGATTTTTTTATGAAGTCTCCCTTTTTGCCTCGTTCCAGCAGTCTTTCTCACCCCCTCCACACCCACCCTCCCTGCACTCCGCTCCCTCCTTCTCTCTCTCTCTGCTTCACAGTTGTTAGGCAGGTGAAGGAAGCCATGTCGAACACTGAGGATTTGGTGGGGCTTTTGACTGATGCAAGAGCTTCAAGGGATTGAGCTGTTTGTGATGTTAAGTACTCTGAGCTTCGACTCCACTTCTCATTTAAAGTTTCTATACATGAAAGTTTTTTTTTTTTTTGAAGTGGATCCACGCTAACCTCATTCCATTGGGTGAACTTTTGTAATTAACTTGTGCCTAAGATAAAACACTGCAACTTTTGGCAAACCAGGCAACGTCAAGACAGAATAGTCTTTGGGATGAACGACAGAACGTTCTCAATTATTGCGCTCAAAAATATCAAGAGCCTTCAGTGGGCCTTGTACATACAGTAATTCAACCTCAAAAGGCCCTTGTGACTGACAGCTCTTTCACTGGACTGTGACCAAAGCCATGGAAATGACATAAATGCGTCGGTGTTAACTCGCAGAGAGGGAGAATCCTGCTGCTCAGCTCTAATTTTCCTTTGTGAGCCCCTGAGGTTTGAAACAATGCAGGCTGAACTCATCCTGCCAGTCGTCTGCCTCCGCTGAGATACCGACTGGGAGACAAACACAAATATGCTGCTGAGTTCTCGCTGGCCTGTGACCAGCGCTTGTAGGTGTATAGACACATAAGTGAGAGGCTGTCTCCACAAGACATTTCTGTCAATATTTGCATGGGTGATATGGGGGAATGTGAAGAAAAAGGAGGAGAGACAGATTCAGTGAGGAGTTTCAGTGGGTGCATTTACTCTTATTTATAACGGGGCATGAATATGCGTAATATATAACTCACGCTCAGAAGCAGGCACTTGTTCTCCTTGATGGCACCCAGGCAACCGAGAAACCCCGTTACCATGACGATGGCGCCGATGGCGATGACCATGTTGGCAGCTGACAGCGAGGGGAATGAGGGCGAGAAGGTGGCGAAGCTGCCCTGAGACACAGAGAGCCAGATGCCCACGCCGAGCAGCCCACAGCCGCATAACTGCAAGGCAAAAGATAAGACAGGCGACAAGGTGAGAAAACAAACAGCAGATAAGTGGCTTTTCAGGGTTGGTTATAGAAATTATTGACAACAAAGTTCAGCGTTTCCTTGGCAGATTTTGCTCCAGATGAAAGACTTTCAGAGAAACGCGGTAATCTGACAGAAAAAGGTTAGCACCAAATCAGCACAAATCCCCGCTCAAAAAGCCCCATGCAACAGGCTAAATTTCCCTCCTGGCTGCCCGGGGAATTGGCCACACAGTCATCCATCACCAAACACTGCTTAAAAAAACAGCAACAAGAAGAAAAAAAAAACAAGAGGGTTTACCCCAATTACAACTATGATAAGCCAATAACAGCTCTGCAAGAGATTAGAGCAAAAATTGGACTTGGACTCTGCTGCTTTTTGCACATTTGAGCTGATTACGTTAAATCCAGAACAAACAGAGACGTAATTACTGCCACCCCCCCAGAGTGAAAACTTCCAAGCTTTCCAAAACCAACTGCAGTAGACTTGAACTTCACCTAGGGGGAGCAATTCCCTAATTCCTCTGTCTGCCACCTAGCCAGGCCCCTGCTGACGTGTGAGTTCAGCTGAGTGAGTCCATTAATGCAAGTAAGTGTTTATGGAAGGCTTTGATTGGCAAAGTGGAGTGTCCCACCTGCTGGTGTGTTGGTTAATCTATCAGAGATAAGAGCTGTGCAACATGCCCACCACTCTGTGAAATACAGGCAAGGAGGTAAATGGTGACATTTTTGCCTGCGCCTAATAGAATGAAATACCCGGGGCAATCCTGCCATGAATAAAAAAAAAAAGAAACAAATGAGGTAAAATATGGAAAGGCACCATGGTAAATCACTGCACCGGCGCCCTTCCTATCCTTCTATTCACACTGCTCCCCTCCTCCATTCTCATCTCCACACCGCTGCTCCAAAACACTTTAATGCCTGTCAGCAATATGTACAACAAAGCTGCTGCATGTGCAAACAAACGCACACCAAGGCACGCATTCGTACATATACAGTACATACACACGCACACATACACAGTCATCATCAGATAAGAATTATGGATCAATTTCAGTAGTTTCCTCCTCCTCTTGCGGAATAAAATAATCAATGCCCTCACACACAATTCTAATTCTCCCCGTCTGACAAAGTTTAACTGACAAATGGCACAATAATAAACCTGCAAATGTGCTGCGGCGCTTTTGCGACAAACAAAGTGTGGCTTCAGTCTGACTAATGGCACACATCTGTTGATCTGCTGCGTTGCGCCGCAGGGAAACAAAGTAACTTAAAGTACATTACAAGTCCACCAAACTCAGAAGAGGCTCTCAGATACGTCAGGCTACGATGCGTACGGGAAACTTTGGGGTTTCAAGTGAAAGCCTAATGAGCTGGTGAGAGACGCATCAGGTATAATGAGCCCCATAGGATTTGTAGATACATAAAATAAACTCAAGCAACCCCCCACACTCAGGTGTCAGATGGGGGCTTTTCACTCTCATTAACCTGTGACCTTTGAGCAGCAAAGGTTTGACTGCAGGCTCACCTCCAAAGATGAGAGCGCTTCAGTGCCTGTACAACGGCACACTTTTAGATGAATGAAACTCGCGCTCTTCTGAGGACTAAGAAAAGACTAGAAGCAATTAAAAATGAGGACACGGAGAGAGATAGAGAAAAAAAATCAGGACTGCATCTAAGTGATTCAGGATGGATAAAAGCCCTTTTGGAGAGTGCTCAAATTCAAGCACTGATTGCGTTACTCACGGTATGATTTCTGTGAAAGATTGGAGTCGCTACTCTGACAAACAAAGTCTGAGTGCCTGTCGCCAAGGTCGATGGCGAGGGCCGCTGCGAATGGGGGGCGAATGTTTGGTCACATATGGATGACTGTAAAGTTGTAAAGTTACACTGGTTTCTCACTAGGATTGAGCGAGGGGGCTGAGTAAGACCACTACTGAGAGATGGAGAGAAGGGGGGGGGGGTTGTGCTGTGGTGCTGGAAAAGACTTTCAATCATCTATTGTCTAAATAATTCAGAGGCAACTGTATTCTCTGGGAGGCACCCGTTGGCCCTTCATGCTTCCATGATTAAAAAAGGGTGAATGAAACCGTCAATTGAAAATTGCTGGTAAAGGTCATGTCCCTATGCAGAGCGGCTAATATACGGAATCACAGCTGACACCCATCTGAAGGCCAAATTATATAGAGCGTATGGAAGGGTTCGAGGCATCAGGGGAGGAATAGCAAGTGGAAGAGGTCGGCCAGATAGAGTGGATTTACAGCTGGCGAGGGGAGCACCCGGAAGGTTTAGGAGTCCAGGTGGAGAGGGATATAGTGCCTTCACTTAATTGTGTTTAATGCCCAGTGAAGGGAGCTTGTCCAAGTGTGTCGCTCTCTTAAGTGACTGTGAAACCACCCAGCCCCCGCTCAATCTGTCTGATCTGAGCCTACCAGGAGACCGCTCTAATCTCTGTCCCGCTTCTGCCTCTACCATCACCGCTGCTGCTGCTACTACGACAACAACAGCGACAACAACACACCGTGCGATCAGTCCTCAGTGTCGGTGCCAAGGGAAATACTTCCACTTTAAACCCAATCTGACCTCAGTGTTTGTGTCTGAGCCTGACCCTGAGCCTCCGAGCTGAGCTCCTTATCTGCTTTTAATTGCGGGACGGTCGTGTTTTGATATCCCATCTGCGGGAGGAAGGATCAGGGAATCCCCGAAATACTGAAGAGGCTTGTAAACAGTCACAGAGAAGGCTTACTATTAAGGCCATCACTGTTATCGTATCAATCAGAGGGGTATATACTGCAGGGTTGTGAATAAGAGGCTGTTTGGAGGAATAAAGATATGGAACAAAGATATGGAAACACACACAAATAAAAGGCTCATGTAATAATCTCGCTTTTGGTCCGAATGCTGTGATGCAAGCCAGTACACCGACTGATGCAATGACTTTTCTGAGACCAGTGAGACCAGTGCTCGCTCGCTACACACGATCAGGCAAGCAACTCAGTGCAAATGTCCCGCAGCATTACCAAACTTAAGCAATGTTTATGTAAGATTATTTGTCATCGGGGTCCCTACTGTATCGATGACCTGAGGGGATTCAGCGCCAATTATCTGTGCAGATTGAGACAACAAGTGTGGATGCTCTGTTACTGTGCCTTCACAATCCATGTGCGCGATTTTGCAAGGCACGGATACATCATTAAGACGCTTGGGTGACGCGTGACAGCTTGCCAGGTCCACTAGTGTTTAAATTTTAACAAGCTTCACTGAGGGAGTTCTTTTTTTTAAGCACTGCATTTTCAAATATGTATTTTTGGTTTAGTTACTTGAAAACAACTGTCAAAACAACTTGGCTGTTTTGTTTCGTCCGTGTTCCGTTTTGTCTCGTCGATGCTCTGATGCTGACGTGCAGCTCAGAGATGCTCCTTTCCTGTTTTGAAGGTTACATCCATATTTGCGGCTGATGCAAACAAATCTCCCCGCCGCGATAAACGTTGAAAACGTTTTTGCAGCATGGGACTCCAAACTCGCCGCTCTTATCAGCGAATTTAGATCAGGAAGTGAACTGCTCCTCTGACAGGAAGGACGGACACAGGGTGCATGTAATTGTGGTTGATTTTTTTCTAAATCAATGAAAAAGAATAAGAGCCGAGTAGGAGAATATGTGACCTTTTCATACGTGTTAGGCAATATTTTGAAAGCTCCTTCACGGCAAGGCAGAATGTCAGGTGTCTAAATGTCATTTGTAGGAGAGGTGACAAAAGGAGCCCAGCAGAGTGGAGCAGAGCAGAGCAACATTAACTTTTTGGTGGAAGAAATTGGAGGACATGAGATTCGACTCCATCTCGCTGGATGAATGGGACCTTACTGTTTGGCGCGCTGTAACAAGCTCGGGGGTGAAAATAATTGCGATAATACTGTGTGAGGCAACTTCTAAAACAGGAAGCAGAGGTGAAGGGGGTCATCCATAAGGTGTGTGGAGGAGGGATGGAAAGTATTAAAGCCAGAAAAGATTGAACGCAAACTTGAGGTGTGTGCGAGAGAAAGAAAAGATTGGGCTTACACGGATAGCGGGGGAAGAAAATAGAGGCTGACCCTTCATCCGAGTGGCTGCCTCAGAGAATTATCAGTTGCCGCAGTTACCGACTCAGTGACACGGAGCCACCCGTCACAGGACCCCACTTCAATCTCCCCTCAGAGGAAGGGAGTCTGAAAGTGGGGGTGGGCAGTGTGTGTGTGTGTGTGTGGAGGAGATTGACCTTTTCACACTCAGAAGAGGTCACGTCCTGTCGTAAAGAATGACAGCTTTTGTCAAATTACTGCCATCCTCTGTGGCTGCTCTCATCACGTGGGCTCAGTGCTCCTGGCGAGTGAGTTTGTAAAGTTTGAGTGAGGGTGTGATGTGTGTGTGTGATGCGTGTGTTTGTGTGTTTGTGGCATCAGAGCACCTTACTTGAGATTACTGAAGGGCTTTAGAGTGAGGAAGGTACATAATTGGCCCACAAAGAAGCCGTCTTTTACACAGAACTAGTAATCTTCTCGAGACATCTGCTGTGCCACACTGAAAACTAACCTTTTGTTTAAGTAATTAGAGAGCACTTCTACCATTACAGCACAATAAACCATAAAATTGGGGAAAATGCCAGCCTGACTGCACTGCTTGAGGATGGAGCCACTCTATTACTTTATGATCCCCTCTGCCCTTTGCTGCAACTCCATCGTTCTTTTTATAGAGAGAAAAAAAAAGTTTTTCTTTTTTGGTCGAGCGGCACACAACATCTTCTGCTTTAGCCGGCATTGATTTTGCACTGAAATGAAGACGGAGGATATTCACCTCAGCTAAAAGGAGATTTTTCATTTCTCGCCATGTGATCCCGCAGGCCTGTGATTCATGTTACCATATAAGTACTAAATGGCCTGCCAACTGCAGGAGGGAAAACAGAATCAAACATAGTAAAGTGACTGTGCGCATCAAATAGGAGTGAAAGAAAAAGTCTAAAAGTAAAGACAGACTATTTGTATTTTCTATCCAGCAAGTAGAAAAGGTCTTCTTTGAGGCATGCTGTGAAAGAAAAAGGAGTCATTTAAAGAGTAGACTCTTCGGAGAGACTGTTTGTGTGTGTCTGTCAGAAAAGGTTATTTTTTTTAAGATATCTTCCTGATAAAGAAGCACTTCCACTGTATTTATCTTCCACGGTGGCCCCACATGAGCAAACAAAACAAAAGTCCAGGTGACGCGTATTATTTTCTCACATTTTCACTCTTTATTTATTCCTTGACTCACCTCGGATTTCTTGACAAGCCTTTATACAGTTTTTTTAGTTCCTTTATCATTATGAGGCAAGAGTTTGCTGGGAAAAAAAGGTAATTTGATCCTGTTTTTGTGAGCTGAATCCTGACAGACACAGTGCATTACAAGCAATTACTGAATGTGTCTGTAGCAGTAATTGTACTGACTCCTGACAAATTAAGACTTCTTGTGCAAAAACCTATATAACAAAACATCATAAGAAACAGATTTACATAAATACATTTACAGCTTTCTTTTCGTGTTAGCTAACTGCAGTAAAAAGCTAA
>JAVQJZ010094925.1:0-12542 GCA_036025355.1 Leiopotherapon unicolor
TTTGTTCCTAAGACATTGCCCTGTCGTTATTTGTATAGATATCCAACTTCATATTGAGATCTGATGTATCTAATGTGTTTCTTTAAAGTGCTCCTTTAATTTTTGTGAGCAGTGTATATAAATGGTTTAATGGGATGTTTTCAGATTAATTCGTGTATAGGCTGCCTCTGTGGATTTCACTGGCACGTCGTGACTGATGGTACGTTATCCTGCATTAGAACGAGCAATAGTATAGCTGCCACTCTGACATACATGATTGCCCATGAAGGAGGTTGGTCTTGATTTGAAGAGGCATTCCCATCACTCTGCCTCCCCTCATCCATGATACCCATTTCTCTGTCTCCTTGACAACCTTGCTCATTAAGCAAAGTACTCTTGCGAGGATGGAAGAATATTGCATTATTCTGCTAATTTACGTGGAGTCATAAGTGAAAAGAAATGATAGTAACTTGGAATGGTTGTGGAAAGGTTTATTGGGTAGTGACTTTGCCGCCTCCTTTGTTTGGATTGGTCTGAACTAACCGTGGTGTGTTTGTCTGGTTGGCTCATTTAATTTAAGCTGGTGTGAAAGCTGTCAGTCGAACTTGTCTCAGTCTTGGTTTGCTTCCAAGCAAACTTTGAAGTGTAATTTTTGGTGTAACAGTGAAGCAGACCAACCCAAGGCATTCAGTTATGAGAGGAGACTTTTGAATGTGCGTATTCCAGTTATCAGTGGACCTTGTCCCTCTGCTGGTTAAAAGTCTGTCACAGAGCTGCTCTGTGCCCAAATGTAAGAATCACTTAACATACAGCCAACACGTGTAGTATCCAGACCTATATGTACTTACATTTCGCATACAAATTAATCTCTTAATTTAATCATGCAGAGTTTAAAAATGTGGCAATGACATATTAGCCAAGAGTAATATTTTTTAACATAAACACACAATGCATTCTTCAGATTTTTCTGTGTGTATGACCAATAAAAATACTCTGAGTGAAGCCTTTTACTTTATTAAAATGAACATGTCACTGCTGGACAAACAGTGTAGTCAGTAATCATAGTGATGCAGTGAAGTATGACTTGAGATGACGCCAAGTTTACGGCTTTTGATTCATTCATCACGCGTCAGTGTGAATGCAGAAGGTGCTTTGTTTGGACCAAATGAAGCGAACCACAGGTGTGAATGTTGGTAAGAATCTTTTGAGTCTTCGCTGCGAAGAGGAGGGAAAAAGTAGAGACTCCACAGCATTTAATACAATTGAACACTTTTTTTTTAATCTGCTTTGAATTTTTAATATCTGAAATAAAGTGACAGATGAGTACCATGGAACATTTTCCCAGCAGGCATCCACCTGGCAGGCAACGTCAAGTTCGCTCATCCATCCAACCAGACCAGGAGGAATAAACGCAATAAACAAAATGAAAGTAGCTCTGTCTAAATCCAGCAGCCTATAGCTTGAGGCAGATAACGGCCACAGCACGTTCACATACCTCGCGTCTCCTGGAAGGGCTGACGTCACCATCCCTCATCTTGTCATAAATCTGTCCTTCCACCTCTGTTTCTCTCGGTCGCCAAAGAATCACAGCTGTGGGTTTTTCTCACCCTGGCCGTCCAATTGACCCTTTCGCCGTCCTTCCCTCTACTGCCTTTGTTGCTGCAGAGAAAGTTTTCATCTCCTGGAAAGTTGAGCACCTTAATTTACCCTGACCTTAACATAAACTCTACTTGTGTCCTGTTGCGCAACTCCCTCCTCCTCCTCCTCCGCTGTCCCTGTCCCGGCCTGCGCAGAAACCCAGTTTGACAGCTTTAGAGACTGCAAGCAGAGGCACATTCGCTCTGCCGTACAAACTGTTGCACTTGAGTTTTTTTTTTTTTTTTTTACTGCGAGCTGCAGAGACAGAAAGCGGCCATTTAGTCGCGCAGTGACACACAACCATGCTTTAGGCTGCGGCTGTTACAGTCTCAGTGGTTGTGGCCTAATTGAAGCGGAATTTAATATCTTTGGTTGAAAAAACAGCCAGCGCTTTAGAGTGCTCCCATTTGCATTTCATAAAATGCAGCCCTCACAGAAGATATCAATCTCTCCACGAGTAATGGAATCTTTTACATGGTCTAATTTGCGCAGCTACACTTCTGATGAGTCATAATTCTCTTTTGTGGTTGTGCGTTATCTGTGCTCTGCCCTCTCATTAAAGAATAAAGTGTACACGACAATATGAGTGTGGGAATATAGAATCCCCCTGCATATTAAATGTGTGCTGCTGTGTGTTATTTTATTTTTTATTTTTTCCTCATGGTGTGTAGTTTGTGAATGTACTCGCCCACACGCTTTCTCACGCACACATTTTTCCATTGAACTGTGACTCAGCAGGGGTTTCCATTTGGCAATGCAACATATGTTACTTATAAATGACTTAACCTAACACCACTATCACAACAGCTCCGCAGTTATTGTTTAGGTTTCGGCTCCTGAATGGTGTTGCAGCCATAAATCAGAGCATCCTACAATAACAACTATGGCCTCACATCAGATTAAATATGAAGCCAGACAGTTTTATGGGATTATTCAGGCTGAACAAAGGCTTTACAACATGACTATTCATTCGTTGTCTTTGAATTCACCCTCATCTTCAGAGAGTCTTCCCATCCGCATCATTTTTTACTGAGATCACTGATTTATTCCAGTGATCTCCTTTCTAGCCGCAGACTGTTGAGCTAAATATAAACCGGATTGCTCAGATGGTTCTCATACCGGGAGGCGCCTTTTATCACAGAAAAGGCTTTCTCAGAACAGGAATAAAGTAAATTACGTCAAACTTTCTCGATCTTTCCTTCATGCGAAACAGACAATCTGCCTCCCCATCCGCCTGCCTCTTGAACAGATACACGCGATTCCTCAGCAGTTGAGGTGGTCCAGCAAACCCACGTCAGATCACCTCACCTAAGGCCCGGTGAAATAGAGCACGTAATCGCTCACTGTCTGTCAAAAACGAATAGGCATGGCTTTGCGTGTGTGTGTAAGAGAGAGACAGCATGCAGAATGAGCACATACATTGATTTTGTGTGTTTGTGCTGCTCTCTACCAAAATAAGCTTTATCAGAGGTGTTTTTTTATTTATTTTTTTGAAGGAGGGAGGGGTGGCTGGGTGTTGTGTTTTTTTTTCTGAGTGACTGAAACATTTGGGCCTCATCATGTTTTCCACTGTTGGTTTTGTCCCATATCTTGCTCAGCGTATGTTTTGGCTTTGACTCCTGTATGTTTTATAATTATTGCACAGAGAGGTGATCATGTGGTCAGCAATGTGAGTTCTGCTATAATCTTCATCCAAGGTATTACTGGTTTTAGTGCCGGTTTAGGCATCAAATATTCCCACGATCTTCAAACTCACATGTAGCCTGGTTATGTAATTTATGACAGAGTGGCAACCTGTGTGTGTATCCTGTTTAATGCACAGTGTGAGCCGCGATAAGCGGTTTAAAATCTGAAAGCATGGATGGATATCGATTAATCTGTAATGACTTGTCACAACAAAACTCACACACGCACGCCTCCATTTTGATTATAAAGATGCCAATTATACGACCTTCATTTGTCCTCAAATGTATAGATGACTTAATTATGAGCAGAATAAGCATTTTCACTGGTTTGTCTTTTTAAAATCTACCTAATCAATTCAGTCAAGAACTCATTAAAACATTTCTTGATAATTAATAATTCATTTTAAGTGATTAGTAGTCATGATCAAACTATGTGCCCCCTTGTGGTCTTTTGGGGGTGTGACAATGCTTACAAATGGCTATCTGAATATGTCACTGTGAAAAATGTTGCTGTGCTAATAATGAAGCAGCTGTATGCCTCTGTGTGGCAGTTTATGAGATGTGTTCACCCTGATGTTTGGTTTTTTTCCACAGGAGGACTCCATGAAAGATGACAGAGGAGGTGATTGTTGTAGCCAAGTGGGACTACACGGCCCAACAGGACCAGGAACTTGACATCCGTAAAAACGAGCGCCTCTATCTCCTGGACGACTCAAAGACGTGGTGGCGCGTCCGTAACACCGCCAACCAAACGGGGTACGTGCCATCGAACTACGTCGAGCGCAAGAACAGCCTGAAGAAAGGCTCACTGGTGAAGAACATCAAAGATACCTTGGGTAAGGAGAATTTAGTTTCACTCTTCTTGGAAGTTAAAGGTGGCCTGTGTGGACAAGCTGTCGCTGTCAGTGGACTTTTTTCAGGAAAAGTAGAAAACCTCTGCGCTTTTTCAATACTTTCTGCTCCCTGGTAGAGGAGAGGAGACGTGGTCATAAACGATGGTCAGTTTGTGCATGCGCATGTGTGCTGAGGCTGAATCCTCTCAGAAGTGACACCGTTCCTCAGTGTGACTCTGTCCTAGCTGCGAGCTGTCATCGTGCACTCCAGGGATCCTGTCGGGGTGGCCGTTGCTCTCAGCTGTCAGCACGCTGCCTCAGTCTCCAGTCATGACTCGAATACATTAGACTGTGTATGTAACCATGGCTGCCAGCTTATGAGAGGGACTGCCGGTGTGTGTGTAGTATGAGCAGATATAGCTCATGAGTTATTTTTACTTTTCTCAAATTGAGCAAGACAAAAAAAGAAAATATTTGAGAGGACTATTAATATGATTCTCAAAATATAAAGGGGGATTTCAGTTCTTTTTTAGACAGCTATGAAAGTAATTAGGTCTTAATTAGATTTAAGATAGTTAAATATTTACTTCAAAGGGATGGCTTTCATATGGACCTAGTGAAGGAGAGCCCTCCTTCATTTTGTCATTTAAGCACACAGGGGCATCCTGGGTACTTAAAGACCTGTCTTTGTCATTTTTTCTTTGATTTAAAAAAATGGATCAAACCATAATTTATATTTAGGTTTAGAAAATAATACATAATTATGCAATTTGTTGCATAATGACATTTTATACCTGTGAGCCTGACTTCTCAGTACTTAATGCTCATTGACTGAACAGCATCCTTAGTGTCTTTGTTGAAAACAAAATCAATTGGGAAAAGTGTGCAAACTGGTTTCAGACTTCAGATTAGTAGTCCGGTTTTCTTAACAGTTGATAGTTTACAGACCACATGATCAGGTGACAGGCTGTTTGGAACATGAACATATGATCTGTTTATTAATATGTTTCTTTTGTCTGATGGTTATCTGAACATGTACAAACAGTTTATAGCAGCTTAGCATAATTTAGACACATTACATGTGCATGTAACCAGAGCTTATTGTGTGTGTGTGTGTGTGTGTGTGTGTGTGTGTGTGTGTGTGTGTGTGTGTGTGTGTGTGTGTGTGTGTGTGTGTGTGTGTGTGTGTGTCTGTGAGAGAGAGAGAGAGAGAGAGAGGGAGAGAGAGAGACGCGCACAGTTCCCTCATACGTCAGTGAGCAGTGTCTGTAACCTTTTCTCAACACAGTTATCTTGTATTGGTATTTAGTTTTTTTTCCACTGAGCTTTTTGGTACAGCTGTCTGAAGGAAACATCTGTGCCATTTAAATACCAAAAAATCCATCTGTTTATGTCACTCAGGCATCATCAAATTGGTTATTATGACTGATTTCAAGACAAATTATCTCATAACACGTTTATAATAGATGTCAGTCTTCCCAGCCAGCAGCGTATCATGTATTTATGTTATGATTTTATATTCGGAAATAAAATTATTAGGATTGATGAGGCTCCTGATCACCCACAGAGTACAGATGCTACAGATGTGATGGCCAGCAGCAGCCATGACAGAATAAGATGGCACCAATTATCGACGTGTGTTAAACTGCGATTTGTTGGTATATATCTCACATCAGGAATGACAGAATTAACTTAAGTAAAATCAGCTCACTGTACTTTCTCGCACCTCCAAAAGAGCAGGAAGGAGAGGGCACATAAATCCATTTGTTTTGACGGTCTCAGCACCAGTTACCACTGTTTGCCAGTGTGTGTGAGGGAGCGAGAGATTGGGATGGTGAGAAAAAAGTAAAACATGTACTAGAAATTCTAACAAGACAGAAAGATCAAGAAGTGCAGTCGCAATAAAAGTAGTAACAATGTGGCTGTGAAAAGCAGCCATACGTAAATATGGAGGGGGGGGGTGTAAAGAGATGAAGGGAGTCTGGTCTAATAGGCGGATTCCTCTCGGCTCTGTGGATACCAGCCCTCGGGGAAGTTCTGTGGCTTTATGTGGGCCAGCGTGGCACAGCCTGCCACTGTCACCCTCATCGGGGTTCATTGTGTGCAGAGACAACATGTACACACACGCACATTGTCACCCCACACTTCAATACTGTTCCCATCAGCCCCCTCTCTCTGTCACTGTAGTTCTCTGCTTTTCTATGATCAGTAGATTGATTGGTGGAGAAATCAGCAGCCTAATGGTTGTGCTGGAATGATGGATGGACTATGTTACAGATAGACTACAACATTATGGCCTAGTTCCATTTCAGTCTAAGTAGTTTGCTTCCAGCCAGTAGCTCTTTAGTGTTAAAAGCCTGAGCAAATCCAATAGGCGAGAACATTTTCATGATGAGGTGATGAGCAATAGGTGAGGTCAGGGGCTAATGGAAGTTGCTCACACACTTGAATAGAGAATCTGATTGGCAGACAGCGTGATTACTTCATCCCCTCTATAGTCTCCTTTTCTCTCTTTTTCAGCTCTTTGGTAAGTCCACATTGTGATTATGGATCTAGCTGATTGTCTGTGCTGTTATCTCCAGCTTTTCCTACTCATTTACGTTAATGCGGTAGTATCATCCACTTCCATCCAGGCAGAATTGAATTGTAAATGGCTGCATGCTGCTTCGTGCCCCAGTTTCTCGTCACAGGAAATAAAAACAGTATTGGGTGAAAGATTTTAGGAAAAGTCCCAGTCATCACTGAAAGTGGGCCAGTACTTGCCAATGCAACAAACTAACAAGTTAGATTTCTCTCCACCTGAGTTTTGAAACGCCATCTATTCGGTGTGTGTCCGTGTGGGTGAATGTGAGGCGTTAAAAAGCACTTTCTCCCGTCCTCAGGTCAAAAGCACAATATACCTGCAGTCCATTTTATTTGGCACTCTGATGAACCTAGTTGTTGTTCAGTGCTGAGCGAAATAACTCCTAATAAGAGCTTACAGATTTCTGCCAGAGCCTCCAAAATCCTCTGTCTGTCTATAAATGGTCTGCACCGCGCCTGGCAGGTATTAGGGGTAATTTCTTTTTGGATCAGACATGGATTACCATTAGTGTTTTGTTAAATTAGGGGCATGTGTGGGTGTTGTAGTGGAATATTAGATGTATAACTGCATTTCCCCAGTTCAATTCCAGCATGCAACTTTATTGTACCCATCTCCCATGTTTTCAGCTGTGCTGCTGGCATGACTCAAGAGAACTGTGTTTGTGTGTCAGTCGATCCACCACCTTTATCCAGACTGAAATATGTCGACAGCTACTGGACAGATTACCAGACTGCCTTGGTCCAGACATTCATGTTTCCCCAGGATGATTTATTACATCTTTGGTATAAATGATCTTTTATCTAGCTTCATAATCAGGTCAGAATTTAAATGCTGTTTATGACCAAATACCTACAAAACTAATGACATTCTCCTCAACATTATCAAGTGCTTATTAGCCAATATCAGCATACTAAAATGTTTGAGCAGATTGTGAACTTGGTAGAAAAAGTGCTAAACATCAGCATGTTATTGTTGTCTCACAGAATTGCCAGCATGTGTGTAGACTCTGAAACTCTCAGCATGATCCATGTGACAAAACAGATGTGACCTCCTTTGCAGGGGTGTATTTGCTGTGTGAATGAATGACGGATGAATGAACGTGTGCATACCTACACAGGTGGCGTCTCCGTCTTTTACAGTTGTCATTGCTGTTTTTTGACACTTTATTTTCAGTTTTCACAGTGACTGTGTTTCCTGTTTCCCATGCTGGTTTGTTCTGGAAGGAGGCAGAAAACAAGTTATTTGGGCCAGTTATCAACAGCGCACACAACAGCTGTGTACAGTTGGTTTGGCCGCAGGCTGCTAGTCTCAGCCCCATTCGTGACATCTCCTTTGTCAACAATGTAATAAAGGCAAAAGGAGTTTTGATTTGAACTTTTATATTTCTAATTCCTTTATATAATTAGTGTCCCTAAATTCTGCTTGTTCATGCTATGCAGGCTTATCTGATGTAAACATTCCAGTCAATTTGCGTTTGTCTCCTTGAGCCTTTTGGCAGGTTTTACTGGTTTTGCACACAGTAATGCATTTAGACTCTGTGGCACTTGTGGAATACTGAGAACGGAGCAGCACTGCTATGATTATTTAAAGGGCACATAGCTCATCTGTGATTCACTCAAAGTACTCTTTTAAATCACTGCACTCACCGACACTGTGCTAACGCCTGATGGAGGGGCCAGGTTGCGCTTTTTCAGTTACTGCACACACTGAACTGTGTCTGGTGGGTGGCTCGGTTTTCTGTGGGCTCATTTAGTACAGCAACTTTCCCGTTGCCCTCCACTGTAAGCCACAGACTGAAGCAATATGCTGCAACACGCACTTATCGAGGCTCTCATCAACTCTCCTCCCTCTGAGTTGAACTCCTCTGGGCTTGAAAATCTAGTCTCCTTCCACAAGATGAAGAGGTAGGTGAAGGTTTGGAGTAAATGTGTGGGAGGAGGGAATATAGCCTGCTGCTGCTCTAACCAGCAGGCCACTGCCTTGAAGTGGAAATGAGTGAAGAAGAAAGGTGTGTGTGAATGTGTGTATGTTTAAAGTGTTTTCCCTGGGCATGCAGGTGGCTCGGTCGGTAAAGCGCATGTCTGCAGCGCCCCCGCATTTCATTCCCCGCCTGGGGTCATTTTCTGCATGTCCTCCCCTCTCTCTATCACCCCTTTCCTGTCTCTCACAGCTGTCCTATAAATAATAATAAAAAAAGGGGTTTAAAACCGACCAAAACCAAAAGAAAAAGTGTTTTCAGGTGAAGAGCAGTGTGCGTTCGCAGCCTTCTTCTGCGTCTTTCCTCTCTACTCCATGGCAGTGACGGCCTGTTTTATTTTTCCCGAGAGACCAACTGAAGTGGGCCCAAGAGTGAACCTTCGTCTTTGGCTTACAGTCAGGAGACACCGAATCATCTCACACACACACACAGATATCAGGATACACACTGCTATCCATAAACATGATCTGCTTGTTATTCCTGCCTCATCCCTCTTCTTTGCGTTTTTGTCAGCTGTGGCCTCTGATGTGCTCGGTCTACTGTGTGTGTGAGAAACACCTGCCAAGGGACCCCTTGTCTTTCTTCGCAGCTCCTCGTCCTCCACCTCCTCCTCTGCCTGTCAACAAGTTTCATGCTACTCCGCGTGAACCCAGCAGTTTTCCAAACAATGTAAATGTTGTATTCAGCAGTGACATTTCTGTGGCATTTCAGCGAACTCTGTACGATATAAAAAAAAAAACAAAAAGCGAGTGATTAGCTGTCAAGAAACTCACTTCAGTTATTAGCTGCACACACATGAGCGTACACAGACGCCAGCCTTAACCGTCAAGTGAACGGTTTAAATGTTGTCAACCACGCAGTGTATCATTGTCATTTTAATGGGAATCTGAAGAGTAGACCTCCGCGGTTGTGTTCAGCAGAGAGACTTTAGAAACTTAAGGTGTCGTTGAAGTGTTTAAAGGCGTTTTTGAAGGCACATGAATGGGAAAAGTCAGACACAGGTAAGACAGGAGCCGACTTTGATCCTGGCTGAGTCTGTCATTATCAGGCCCATGGTGCCTGCTCCACTTTTCATTCCCTGTCTGCACCACCTATTTTCAGCCTTTTGATTGGGATAGACATGTATACGGCGTGCAGACGGTGTCGACGGAATACAAAATAGATCATGAGCTTTCGTTTCACCGGGTATGAGCAGAAGGACGCGGCGGTGCTCGGTGCAAGGGGATGTCGACGCCGTTATCGGGCGCGTCGGTCTGTCCTTCCCCTCTGAGGCTTCTCATAGGATATCCTGTATCCTCTATTTTCTTAAGTAGTTTCTGGCCTCCGAGGGCCCAGGAGAGCAACTTGCAGCCTCAATTAGTTTCCTGCTGGCCTAAACTGCCTCCTCTCCCTGAGGAGCTCGGGCCTTTTCTCTGCTTTCGAAAAAAAAAAGCCTGCTTTCAGCCTTCACAGCCTCTCATCACTGCTCCAGTGCCAAAAGTCAACAGTGTTTGGATTATGCGTTTAAAGTTTACAGCTGCTGTACATGGACAATGGATAAAGTGACAGGAGTCATTGAGTGACAAATCCACAGAATGATCTGACTGACCCGACTGCCCTCACCTCTGTGGAGCATTTTAGGGCCTTTCTGCTTATTGTTTTCATGTTTTTTACCTGGTAATGTCACTGTTTCACTCTCACCCCTTTTATCAGGCCTGTTTAAAGACACCGCTGTTTCAGTGATGAAGCTCTGATAAATCCAGTCCGCCCAACAGCAGACACACACAGTTAGCATGCAGCTGGTGAACACAGTGGAGAATTTAGAAATGAATATTAGACTTCATTAATTGAAGCAAACACGTTTCCAAATGAATGCTGATGCTGCCCCACCACTGTTGCGTGTGTAAATCAGCAACTATTTGCTGCTGCGGGTCCAGTTGTGTGTTAATTAAAAATCAATAAATGTGGCTTTAATGTGAATTTAAAGCAAGTGAGAAGAAAACAACCCACCTCTCTTTTTATGTCATCAATTTTTTTGTTTGTTTTTGCTCATGCTGCAGGTTTGGGAAAAACTAAGAGGAAGACGAGCGCCCGTGATGCCTCCCCTACGCCAAGCTCAGACACAGAGTACCCCTCCAATGGCGGCGGAGGGGGAGGGGGAGCCGCCGAGAGAATCTACGACCTCAACATCCCCGCCGTGGTCAAGTTTGCCTACACACCAGAGAGAGATGACGAGCTGACCCTGGTCAAGGGCTCCAGGGTCATTGTGATGGAGAAGTGCAGTGACGGCTGGTGGCGGGGCAGTCAGGCGGGTCGCGTAGGTTGGTTTCCTTCCAATTATGTCCTGGAGGAGGTGGGAGGGGCGGACGACAGAGGCGAGGGAGATTCCTCTGCCTACCACGGAGGCTCTCAAGGGACTTTGTTGGCCAATGGGCGCGCAGGCGGCCGTGGTGAAGTGCTCCACCTGGTTCAGACGCTCTACCCCTTCAGCTCGGTGACAGAGGAAGAGCTGAACTTTGAGAAGGGAGAGGTCATGGAGGTGGTGGAGAAGCCCAACAACGACCCGGAGTGGTGGAGGTGTAAGAACTCACGCGGCATGGTGGGCCTGGTCCCTAAAAACTATGTGATGATGCTGGACGAGCGGCCTGTACAGCTCTCCTCAACGTTGAGCTCCCCACAGAACCGCTTCATGGCGCCGGCACGCTCAGGGAAGTTCGCCGGGAGGGACTGGTACTACGGCAACATCACCAGACACCAGGCCGAGTGTATACTCAACGAGCGAGGAGAGGAGGGCGACTTCCTCATACGAGACAGCGAGTCATCGGTGAGTCAGCGGGATGAAGTCATGGCAGAGCTGCATTTGGAAGGACGGTAGACACACAATTGCAGAAGAAGAAAAAGTTGAATAAATGGAAATGTTATGGGCCAGTATGTTGTTTACTATAAGTGAAGGATATGACACATTTACCGTGTGACTCATTTCTCCTTAAAACACAGTGTCAGTGCAACCTTTAGAGCAGGCAAGGAAGAGCCAGTCAGATTAAAATGCATATTTGCTTGTTTTAAAAATCTGCAAAAGCATTTATGGTTTTAAGTTTTGTGGTTTGTTATTGTTGTATTGTCACCACTACCAATTAACATGTGAAATAACCAACAGTGTAATATATCATTATATACGTGATGATGACATGCAGCAAAAAGAAAGTTAAACTGGAGCAGGGAGGAAAATCTGCTGCTGGTAGAGTTAATGAGCTTAATTAGAGGAAACAAAAGAAATATTTTGTTTCAGATACAGAAAATGATTTTCATCGTAAGGATCAAATTCCAGATAGCAGCTGTAATTGACAGGCAAAACTACTATTTTCTGAAGTACACATGTTGCTTCTGATAACAAATTTTGTCACACTAAAGTGTGAAGTCGTTGAAAAAAAAGTCACAGAAGGTGCTCACACCCGTCTGTGTTCTTCAGCCATCCTGAAGTGAAGTTTTAAAGGTGCCTGTGGAGTTTTCTCATGGACAAACAAAAGTTTTACATTCGCTGAACCACACTGTGTTCACATGTGAGCTTAAACTAACATTTCCTTCCTCATAAGACACATGCAAGACCTATTTTTAGGTTTTAGTTTGTTCTTTTGTTTTTTGTTGAGGAGTATTTCAGATTTCAAGTTTTCATCCATATTTACTTGGCAGCAGTAATCTCCTCTGTCACCTTTGTTTGTATGTTGCTGCACAGGTTGGCATGTAAACAGCACTTGTTCAGTAAAACTGACAATAGCAGGACAGTTTAGTGTGTGTGTGTGTGTGTGTGTGTGTGTGTGTGTGTGTGTGTGTGTGTGTGTATGTATCTCTATATATCAATATAATGA